>DWEJ01001254.1:0-13496 GCA_018245835.1 Mysoria sejanus stolli | reverse complement strand
ACACACACACACACATACACACATGCCCTTACATCTTCGCCGAGATCATTGTTCACTAGACCTGACACGACAACAAAAAATGTTCAGGAATTAACAAACGAGTTCACTGTGCCTTTGAACTTACGTTGCTTTACAATAAATGTGTTATTGGAACCAACCGTAATAATTTATGTTAGCAAATAAATTTTTAGCAGTATACTATGAGTACAACACGATTTAATTATTATAATGCGGAAAAAAATAGATAAATTAAATCAGGATAATTTTCAATAAATTATCTCAGTGCTGCGTAGTTCTTAGTATCAATTTTACAACTATCATATCGAACACATGAAACGAATGGGAGTTTAACACTATAGAAGTTTTAAACTGGAAAGATAAATCAAGGGGAATTATAAGCAAATCTCACACGTTACTGCCACAAGAATATTAAATATGAACTATAAATATGTGACAAAGCCATAAACATATTTTAGCTACATCTTTACTATCTTTAAATTTGGATAATATTATACAACGTTAAATATTAACGAGGATGGAAATATTGTGTTGAAATTGAAATATTTAAATTCCATCTATTTCTATGCGATCTATTTCTATTTCTATATATTTCAACGCGAACAAAACTGAACCGTTTATAAATGACATATTTATTAAATCTCTCTGTATTAGCACAACAAAAGCTCTTTGACAAATTTACAATATATTTTGTATTAATATATTCTCCATCTCTGTGTGTCTATGAGACTAGATCAGTGTGGTCCGAGCTGGGTAAAAGGAGCTTAGGTAGCTCTCCAGCCAACTGGTCTAACGATGATTACGGGAAGCCTACATATATCAAGCATCGAATACAGCGCATATGCATATCATAAATATATGTATATCTAGGAGCACCTTAAGCTCCTAAGGCGCAAGTGCCTCGCGCGACATCGCTTCGAATGAAACATTGTTTAAATGGTACCGTCAATAATGTCATGGACGAGTTGGTGAGACACCGTGTGTATCCAACTTATATGTTACGTATATATAATTATATATTCATTCGTCCATACTATATCACTATATACTAGATATTAATATTTTAAATTCGAAAGTAACCCTGTCTGTCTGTCTGTTACGCTTTCACGTTTAAGCCACTGCACTGATTTTGATAAAATTTGGCATAAACATAGATAATACGTTGAGAAAGGACATAGGCTACTTTTAGCGCGAGAAAATATCTCATTCCCACAGGAATCAAAGTTAACGGAAAGAAAGCATAGCGTACACTAAAATATCGTATAGGTACTACTACGATTGTTAAAGATAACCGAATGTGGCAAAATTAACAAGAATCTACTAGCGTCACCTAGCGCTGTGACCTTTTAGATGTTACACTTAGAGAGTCGGTTGACGACATGACGTGGTACTTTTAGTTTCATATTATTCTTTAGGTTTAAGCTTATTTTAAGAGGTATAATAAAACATAGACATAAGTTTATATAGGGTCGCTCATTTATACAGTTAAGTGAGTAAATAAAGTATGTACACGTAAGTAGGACAAGCTAGCGTCCGCGTTGCGCCCTTCGGCTCTCACCCCTAGCTCGCCTGCTCATCTTTTTTATCTAGGTATAAAATTTTTTTCTTTTCTCGAAATAATCTAGTAGCAACAGGCATAACATAATAGGCATAACGGAACAATATGACTTGTATTTTAGTTATTGTCAAAGAAACTACTGAAGTCACATGATAAAATAATATAGTATTAACAAATTACTATTGAAGTAGTCCATACCTTTTTCTAAAAATTGTACACACTCGGGCGACATCAAGCAGTTTGTACCGTCCATTGACAAGTACTTGCAACCTTAAACAAAACAAAGATAGTACTTGATATCGGGCAATCATATACACATAACATACACGTGTTTAACATACGTTAAAATATATGCAAATTACACTTATGTCCCTTCGAAGTGAATCTTACATTATCTCTTATCAAAATCAAAATATACTTTATTCATTTCAAACAGTATTACAATATACACATCGAATGTGTGTATAACAATGTTATATTCGTGACATATCAAGCACTATGGTAGCAGTAAGTATACCTACTTTTTTTTTATCTTCACGCCTGTAATCCCCGAAGAGGTAGGCAGAGGAATGCAGAACACTCCCACGTTTCACCGCATACCTTTATACCTACTTGTAACCCTTAAAAACTTTAAAAACACATTACACACACGTCGAGCATGTTACTTCTACACTTTTAATTACTGATTAAGTTTTAACCGATAATAGAAAAAGCTTTCCGAATTTCTGAAACGGACTATGCGTAAGCAACATTACAGGTCAACCTGAATATAATGACGCACGGGTTGACTTTTACACTAAACCAAAAACTTTAATTGTATCGAAATGCCGCCTTCCTTGTACTACACCAATCGGTGGTATAAATTACGATTGTATAATATCGCTATACACTGTGGATGTGATGCATACGGTCGGTGCATTTAGAATCGACGGTCGAGCTTTTAGTAAGTGAGACCATATTTTACATCTATCGTAAAATGTCAAGAACACAGCAACCTCAATTACGATACGGATACTAATAGGTATTACTGTATATTAAACAATCCTTTTCCTTAGTCAGAACGAGTAAAGTAAATGGTGAATCGTGGGGGTGTACTACACAAACACGTGTGCCTACACCTTTGGGGAAACAGGCGTGATATTATGTACTGACATCCTGTTGATTCAGATGATCTTAGTGTACAAATTCTGACTCTTCCTCCCACAATATATATTTGTGTGTTTTTAAAATCAGATGTCACTCAGTACAACGCTGAATAGAAACATCTGTAAGCACAGATTACAAATTCAATGGGACGCAAACAGAAGGGCACATAAAAACTAATTTTAAAAAGCAAATACTTATTAAACTTTGCATGACTGTTTATGTAAATAATTAAATTTATACGGACTTATGTAAATAAATAAATTTATACGGACATGTGTTTTTTTCTTTATAGCCCGATTGAGTCGTAACTAAATCGAAACTAATGTGGCGATTCCGAAAACATACGTGAGTTAAGCTTGTACATATTTAATCAAGTTGGTACATAAATACCGAGATGTCGCTGCTTATACAAGCTTATAGGACTAAAATGTAACTTGAAAGCTTTAAGCTTTTAGTCGCTCTATCAGCGAATTTAGCGGTAAGTGTTACAAAGACGTGCAGAGATGAGGCACGTATGCAATTTAATCAATCGTTATGGCTTAAGTAAACAAACGCTTTATGTTATTGATGGTGTTTGAAAGACGCTGTGTGTTGATATCGGCGAAAGGTGGTTCCATTTTGAACAAATCGAGATTTATAAATTTACTTTATGTAAAATACGTCAAAAACATTTGGTTATTTATTTAATAAATTAAACATGTGTTTCCTTGTTTAAAAAAATTAAAGGCTTCGTTGGACGTGTTGGTTACAAGCGCGACTGCTGATCGAAAGTTCCTGAGTTCAAACCCCGGGTCGGGTATTATTGTATGTTTCTCACTTAAATTTTCTAGAAGTAATTGTCCCGCTGTTACGTAATGGAACGTAAGCGTAACAGGTGAAACGTGAAAGTGTACCACTATCCTCTTCCTAACTATAATCACAAACTGATACCAGTGTAAAACCAATTTTACAATACATGGTAGTTTCAAAACACATTAGAAATCTATGGACTACAAGATATATTGAAGATGTAAATGTTAATACATGAGAACGTGCCCGCGTGTGAACTTACCCTTATTTTCCATTCACGATCTTTGTATAAAAAACTGCTGTGGCGAGCATTATAACAATGCAACAAGTGACACCTGTTGTGTTGAGTTGGATTTCAGTAGAAAATACCCATACATTTTGTGAGAGATCGCGGTTTGCGCATAAATATATGTACATATGTATTATAAATATTACGGTAAGGGTCTCTGTGTGTGGATTCATTTGTAAGCATTTTTTTTACTATTTTGTTAGAATTTTCTGTTATTATATGTAAAAAATTAATAACAATATACATACTTATACAAAAATGTAACAATTATCTTGTAATTAAACGCTAACAGAACTATGGGAATTTTGTAACTAAACATTTCTAGTAATGGTTCGGAGTATGGGGATATGTGCCCAGTTTGTAGCAATACACTCACCGTCTAGTCCATGGTGAGACGTAATTGTAACTGGCGAAAAGTGGGAGTGATTTTGATATAACTACAATAAGGAATCATATCAACATTGACTAATAAAACAACTTGAAGGAAAAAATAATAGTCAACTTATTAATTAAGAAAAAACTTCCGATAGCAGTGACGTGCAAAACTAGTCAGCGCTGCTATCTCTAAAAGACGTTAGTTATTCTGTTTACTTATTTTAATACAGCGCCCGGCTACCGGACTGCGGTCTCACGACTCAATCTAATAAATAGCAGTGGCATTACTGGCGAGATATTCAGCAATGAGATATCCGGTAGCTGAGAAAGCACTGTTATGAGAGTTATTGAGCCGGCCCGTGCGAAACTGTGTATCTAGCATCTAAATATGTTTTATTATTATCGTCATTATTATTATTACGCGAAACTGAACGGAATGGAATGGAAATTTATTGAATGTAACAGATTTAACTTTTCGAATAACGAAAAGTGGAATGCCTATGTGACATTTACTTCAACCAGTATCTCATTTTTGTTAAGATAGTATCTAGTAAAAGAATACCCGTTGCGGAATGAAATGGAAATTTATTGAATGTAACATATACGCGTATAAAAATGGACTGTTACGCTAAACGGACTTAAAGGTCATCATCAACAGGTTATTGCAGTTCACTGCTGGACAAAGGCCTCCCTTAAGGAGTTATGCCCACAATTCTACGCCTGGGCATGCGAGTTGGGGATCGCAGAGCTCAACATCCTATGCCTAGGCATGACGCGGCGTATCGCGATCTACCAGCGCTGGGTTTAATCGCCTCTTAACACACTCTGTATACCAGCACGGAGTCAAGGAATGTATTCTTACTGCGTCCCGACCCGGACTGTTTATCTATCGTTTAGATATTAGTACTCAGCCGGTAAGTGGTTGCGTTGAAACATATGTTTCTTTTTTACATTCAATCAAACACAAATATAATAGATCGTCCCACGTGCTGTTTGAAATCATGCTTTATTATGACGAATGACAAATTATACGTGCTATTATCATTCGAGTATGAATATATCGGTTTGAGTATTTAATGGATACCAAATACGCCCCCTCACATGAATTCTTATTGGCTCAAACATACAGTATTCAACACTATAATATACCTATTGAATGTCATCGGAATGTATAGACCAAAGATTTTCACACCTCCCAGCCGTTTGGTCTCCGCTGTAGATGAATGGTCGGCTTATAAAAAAACTCATACACGATAGAATTATCATTAAATGTGTTTACTATTTAGTACTGAATTAGAATTAATTAAAAGATATAGGTACAGTCATTTATTCATATCTGATACAAATAATTGAGTATCAACATCAAACTACAAAACCGTTCGCGTCACAGACTGCACGTGTGTGTCTTATGCCTAGCTCTTCGGGGACTACAGGCGTGATGTTACGTTTTTTTTACGTTTGCGTCAAAATTTATATAAAATACAGCACGACAATATGTAACTTATATCATAATAAAAATACACGTTATAACAGAAAATAAATAGGGAAATTTAGAAAAGTTACACAAAATTTACCTGTATAAAGTATACCCCTCCCCCCCTTTTACATACATATGTTCTCGCCAGGTCTCTTACAGAGTAAACAGACAGCTAAATATCTCTATCCTTATCATTACACACATGCCGCGCTTCTTCTACATTCAAACATTTAAAATTTTAAACTACTCGTCTAATTAATTTAAACCACTCGTTTAATATTTTTTTTAACGAATCGGAACGTGTAAAGGGACACTACACGTACGTCACATCCACGCCACGTAAGGCGGGCTGCCAATATGTCAGACTTGCTATACACTCACCTACGAGTACACAGCTAGATAGTCAATGTTAAATAAATCAAACACGTGTCAATCTAATCACGGACAGATCGATCGTTCGACACATTTCGTTGAAGAAACACGACCTCATCCAAACCCCATTGCCAATATCGCGCACTGTTCACGCGGTGCCTTTCACACTTCGTAAATAATGTTGCAATTGGAAGCTTACAAGAGATGTCATTTATGGTGTTAATTTTAATATCACACGATTGCTGCTTAGTGGTCTCTATCTACCCCGTAAGGTACCTGGCGTGGTGATTGAATGATAAAAATAATGTTTCGTATCTATCTAATTAAATTTAATATTCGAAAGGTGGCCTTGAATCCATTAAATATACGAGTACGTAAAATATCAAGAACTATCAAACAATCGTAAGCTATTTTAATTTGCCGTGATATATATCCATCAACTAATTTTTCTTAACCACCGTGGCATCCATATAATGAGGCTTATGCAACTGTGTTGGTAGGAACATTCAACAATACCTATACATTATTGTGCACATTGCAGACATTTGTGATTGTAAGAGAGAAATTCGCTTGTTTGCGCACAGAGCTGCGATTGGAAGTACGTGATTTGTGGATAATAACATGAAAATGACATATCGGCCACATATTATCTGTGTGGCGATTATATGATTTTTCCATCCATTACCATTGTGCATGCCATATATTTATATAATCACTTATTCGTGGTTGACATTTTACTGTATTGTCCTTGTGATGCGTGAAGGGTTTGTTGCTTAACCCCATATCTTACAACTTCACAGATGTAATGATTATTATTGCAAACGGAACTCAGTCCTAATTAACCATGGCGAGCATCACAGCATCATTGCGTGTGAGCACAATTGATTTGAAGATATCAACACAGTATCTAAAAACCAGGTTAGTTTATCACAGGTTCGATTTTATAGGAATGTAAATATCATCCTTTTAAAGCATTCATTCTGTCTCACAATGAGATCGTTAAAGTAAATGTTAATATAGCATGATTTTGGATTGCATCATACGTTACGCGAAGAAAATGACTCGGATACATAAAATAATGAGTAACAAGCAAGAGTTCAATATTAACGTTAGACAAGAAAAGTCTAGAACGTTTGCAGTATATCGTCCGGCCGTTAAGCGCATGTTGCAAGGGAATGTGGAGCCAACAATTGGATATTAATTTAGATGGAGCCGGAGGCGCGGTCACGACACGCTGGTGGCAGCGGGCGCCGCAATTTGAGTACCGCACGCCGTTATGTGGAACAGTAGTGGACATCGCCCCTGACAGACAGAGAATACTATCGAGAAAAAATATTTGCAATTTGACAAACCCTCCATCGATGAACATCTTCAAGTCCACCAATCGGGAAAAGTATTATTCGGTTTTTGTGACGTAACATTTCCGGTAGTATGTTTTTATTCAATATAATGTTAACAGAAACTGTACTTGTAGCAGAAGAACATTGAATTAGAAGGAACAAGATACAACAAAATGATAAAGGGATAAATTTACGGATGTTATAAAAATAATTAACAATTTCATTTGCACATAATTTAATAAAATAGAATATATAAATACAAATGAAAAGTAAATACAAAATGATGACAAAGAAATATACGCGTATATGGTATGAGAGAAAAGTGAATATCCAAACGACGATTAACAGAAAAAATCAAAAAGGAAAAACATGATTGTACCCAGCACTAACCAGTTAGCAACAGAGCAACAAATTGATGAGGTATAACAACAAATTGCTGAGGTATAATTGATGAGGTATAACATATAACATTTGTTAAAGATAAAATTCAAATCCATCACAGAATATAAACGATACTTGCCATACATTACTGGTACATAAACGTGTCGCGTTTGCCCCGGTTTATGGGCGGAACGAGGATCACGATGGCAATTTCGAAGGGGCCATTTACCGGTGAGGACGATTTGCTAAGGGCTCAGGGCGGTGAAAGATGGGCCGACGGTTGAGAAATGGTTGGATATGTCACTTAAAACTGTTCACTGTTACACTTACCTAACGTGGAACTATAATCATCTGCTTTAAAAATGGTTTTGACTTGTAAAATTTACACTGAAACCTTTCAGCAAAGTAGAATACTCGTTAAAAGGGTAATTCCATAGTGACAGTGGTGGAAGTTCTCGACCAAAATATAATCGCGGACTCACATTTTGTATTAGATAGATATGATAAAGTTAGATAAGATAAAGTTGTATCATAATCCATTAGCACTGTAAGTAATCTTGTATAAACTAAGAATATCTGGGATGAGAAAAGCAGGTTACAGTGGCCATAAAAATTAATTGAGCTTTCCTGGCATTTTATTACTTAAGTAATAGAAATATATTATTTACATCGAATTACAAGTATCGTCGAGTAGAATAAAAACGTAACATAACGCCCTTAATCCCTGAAGCGACAGGCAAAACAGTAAAGTACAATCCCAGTTTTCACTAGTTACTAAGTGACGTTAACGTTCCACTATGGAATAGTGGAGTAGACTATTTACATATACATCAGGTATGGTTCCGGAATCTGAGCAATTACTAGGAATTTCAACTAGAAGATTACATTTAAAAAATCAAAAAATCCGCGATCCGTGTTTCATAGACATCTTTGTTGATCTGAAGTCACGCGTGCAACCACACGGGAATCATGACATAAGATATAAACATAAAATCGATTCAGCAATTGATTATAACAAATTAACCATTATAACAAAAATAACCATTTCTAAATCTAAAACCATATTGAACTTTGATATAAAAGGATTAAAATTAATTACAATAATAATATAGACATTATTATGCAGGTACCTCGGGCGACAGGTGATCAATAAAAAACTTCTAATGATACCAATAAAAACATAAAAAAGTCCAATAGCAGCTGTAAACAAGGAAACATAAAACGAAGTATCGACATAAATTACAATTTAGCAGGAAAATCAAGAACTACTGATATTAAAAATGAGCGTGTTCATACAATTTATGAGACTCCTACTAAATGTGGTTAAGCTTTACAATCATCGCATCGATAGCGTGCAGAGTTTAATGTAATGATTTCTTAATTGCAAGCCTAGAATATAATATCGAGTGTGTGCATTTCAAAATTGCTATCTCATAAGCAATTATCTTGGTCCATTTGGAAACATCATTGATAATACACATGCCTATAATTAAAGTTATTTCTCTCCATATTATTAATTGTGACACGCAAAACAAATGCAGAAAGCTGTTTTTAAGCGACTCATGATTCAACAAATTTTACGACACATTTCCTTCCGAGGCAAAGTGAATTTTGAATGGCAAAAGAAGGTTAATGAATTGAATTTACATAATTAGCATTAACAATGAAATCCTAAACTAACTTTGTATGCAAATGACGATGACATTGAAATGGAACTGTATGCATATTTCGATCGGGCACCGTCACAGCGGGCTACTACGGTTGCATTTTAGTTTTGTTGTTTAAACACATTATTTTTTGTTGTACAACTTTGAACCGTGAAAAAAATGTACGGATCGATTAGTGCACTCATGAATAAACAATCGACGGGCGCACAGCAACGAAATCAATAAACAACGGTAACAAAATAGAATAAATAAAACATGTAACAAATAAACAAAACATATGTCGATAGGATATAAACAATCCTACAATACAAACTGTGCACACCACCGTGTTACCGCAAATTCGCTGCGAGCAAGTTTATGCGCGCGCATTCACTGTACTATAATTACGCTCTATCAATGCGGTACTGGCTTATTGAAAGCCTGGTTGAGGGGCGGGGGACATTAAGATGATAGCCGGCTTGTAATTTGATGGATTAAGGAACACACCCGCGGGCCTAACAACGTGTAATGACGAACACCTAAAAACATCTTGAACGCGCCGCCGATCGTAAGCCGATTGATAGAATTGGCATTGGATTGTGTTTTCCGACACACGTCTAACTAGATGACGTGAGTCAATAATAAAAATAGCAAATGCAAAGTTGTAGATCATGCATAAGACGACATGAATAAAACGGACGCTGAAAATGTCACAAGTAAAAAACCTATACCAAAACGATAAAGAATGACAGTAAAAGTACTCTGGAGTAACGTTAAGAATGAAACCGCGAACCAAATAAGGAACTAAAAAAGAATGTAATGAAGGCAGATTAATTTAGTATCTACGGTAAACACGTTCCGCCAGTTACGTTTACGTCCCACCATGGAATAGGCAAGCCTATTGCCATACACTGGCCACAAATCGAGCCTCCGAGCCACTACTAGAAATTTCAACACGGAAATTTTAAGTTAGAAAATACTAGTAGTACCCAGTCCGGTCCGAAATCGGGTCCAGTTGCACCCAGTCAGGTGCAATTACACGAGTAAAGAGGCAATCCAATAAAAAAAGGATACCAAAAAAGCAATAAGCAATAATCAGCAATAAACAATATGAAAACAAAAAAACAGAGTTCAGTTACCAGATACATATATAATGCAATAGGGACACATTTTTTGTATATTGTTGCGTTTGCCCTTGTTAATATTCACCTGACAATAGAATCTATTAAGTAGAATCTCACTAGATTTTGGAAAATTTAAAGCTTAATGTTATATTAGTGACCGATTGATGAGTGATGGTAATAAACGGCAGTTGAACGGGGAGCGCCACACGGCCGGCCTGTTTTATGGGAACCGTCGATTATTATAAACTGTCGTCGCAAGTAATAAGAGTTTCTTTATAATATTAACAACTATATATTGTCTTTATATTCCATTAAACAAGATTTCTCAATATTGATTCATTAAATATTCACTACCAAGATAATAGTAAATAGCATATAGAATAGTATAAGATACATTTTAAAATCTAAAAGCCGGCGTATCCCTTGTAGGGGCGTGTCGGCCAAGCCCAGCGGTCGAGGAGCCCGTGAGAACCTAGATGAACCCAATGCGCTAAATGTCAATACAATGTTTACTTAAGGGGCAATTAATGTTTGATGAGATCGCTTTAGATAGGTGAGTAAGAAAAGTGAGACTACGCGAGGGTTGTCAAAAACAGAATCATTGAAAATTTCTTAAATGATCCTGAATTAGCACAATGAAAATGAAGGACATTCCGGATACCATCGTTGTCAATATTATTGTTAATAAATGCTAAACTTTGAAAATATTTTTTACAAGAATTGTTTTGCTTGAACTTATAAATGCAACAATATCTATCTAACCGAACGAAGAATAAATAATTTCACACATATCACGAATAATACGTTGCGTAGATAGATAGAGTAAATTCACAAATAAAATCTAGCTACAAGCCAACCAACCAATACCAATCATAAAGCCGGCCTGAATACAGATAAGGCAACGCAAGAGATATTATTGGCAGATAACGAACCGCCGGCCTCCTTGGTTACAGCAAAATCTTGAGCGCTTCGAATCGCCAGATAAATCAGCAATGACGTTGGCAGACGATTAAAATCCGTGTCGTTGGCGGGACATTCGAACGAGCGGTGCTTCGTGAGAACACAGCTAGTTGTGTTCGTCGTTCGAGTCATGTACCACATTCGGTGGTAATGCTCAATGCTGTATTTGAACTGATGAAATAATCAGTACGGAAACTGCGGAAGGTCACGAACTTAGTCGATCGCGATAGACGGAATATGGACTGGTAGATGACGCTTTTAGCCCTACGAATAATTCTCCATCTGTAAATATTATCATTACCAATTGACTGAGACTGACCTTCTAATACATATATATATATATATCAACCCTTCTATCGTTCCACTGTTGGAACATGGGTCTCCTCTCAAAATGAGAGGTTTAAGGGCAGAGGGTTAGTCTGCCACGCTAGCCACGTGCGGGATGGCAGACCGTCTAATATGTGCTCCGAAACAAGGAATAGCCGACAAAAATTTACAACACGCGATAACTAATCATAAACCTTAGTATAACACATTGATTAGTTCCATGAGGCCAAATGTTTTTGTATCAACATTTCATTGGCTTGATCCCTTCATGTAAGACGTGGATTTTTGTTAACGAATTATAACATTAACATAACAAAGGATTGGCACATTGATTCAGTGGTTAGTAAATCTGACTGCTGACTTGGGTGTCGTGGATTCGGAGCCCACCCGGCCCAATATTTACATGATGAGCACGCGTTCGTTTTGTATCTGAGTGTTAAGATGCATCTATATAAATAGGTACATGTATATAGGAAGTTCATAAACTCTGGTTAACACAGCACAGACTTAGTTTACTTTAATATCAGGGGTATCGCTGTGGAGATGTCCCGACACGATTATTATTTGTTTACGTTGTTTGTCCTAATTGAATAATCCTAGTACAGGTAAAAAAACATTCAGCTGATACTTGGATGTCTCGTGAGAACAAGGACAACGAATTTTGACTTCGTATTCCCCTAAAATGCATCATGCGATTGACCAAGACTCATTTGACTGCAACTTTGTAAGATTCAAAATGTTATACAACCCTTAAAACCGCCAACTTGCTAAGTTCTAAATATACATATATCGGTATAACACATTATCATTTGCTTAAATTTTTGATAATAAAACTTACAAAAAAATATTAACATACACAATAACAATAATAGTTCTGTCGTTAGATATAAAGTTATATACAATATATTTGATTTCCCATAAATTATGCACATGAATATTAATTTATAAATGTATATGCATAGTTTATTTACTGTTAGGTCACTATAGGATATATCGCCTAATCTCAAATCAGATAACCCTGAGTATTATGTCCAAAAATTATATTTACCGTTTCTGAATATATGTTGAAGATTTCAACAAAATGTTTACAAATAGATTATGAAAAGAACGCAAATTGTAAAACAAAAGATATCTCGATAGACAATCACACTCGCAACAGAGTCATTAATTTTCTATCATTAATAAAAACGCTTATCACAAAACAAATAGTCGAAACAATACAAAGATTTTCATGTATAACAATAATTCGCCTCGGCCATTGTGATGCGGTATTAAAGGATGTGAGTATCGCGTCTCCGTTCACTTTCACCGGCGGATGCCAACACGCGCCGTTCGACTGGCATCGCGGAATATAAATGCCAGCCGCCGTCAACGCCACCAATTTTGCATTTATAAATTCATGCAAGTTGCTCCAACCAATTACTGCTTTACACTTTAAATTATTACACGCATGGAATGTGTTCTTAATCGTCATTCATTATATTGAAAATCATTTTTATGCTCTATGGTCTCGATGTGTTTTAATTTTTTATATAATTTGAAGTCGTATTAATGACTGCCTCGTTGGTCGTGTTGGTTGCAAGTGCGACTGCCGATCGGGAGGTCCCGGGTTCGATCCCCGGGTCGAACACTACAAAAGAGTTTTTCTAATTTAGAAATTTTCTAAGAAATTTTCTAGGAAATTTTCTAGAAAG
>DWEJ01001253.1:0-13497 GCA_018245835.1 Mysoria sejanus stolli | reverse complement strand
TTCGATTCCCGGGTCGAACACTACAAAATTTTCTAATTTAGATTTTCTATTAGTGGTTCGGAGTCTGGATATGTGCCAGACGCATGGCAATAGGCTCACCACCTAAGGCTCATCACCTAAGTGGGACCTAAACGTAACTAGTGAAACGTGGAGGTGTGTTCTTCATTCCTCTGCCTACCTCTTCGGGGATTACAGGCGTGAATTATGTTACGTTAACATTTTTAACTCAGTAAATGTAAAGTACGGTTATAAAATTGAAACAATTCTAGTCATTTATTCTGAAGCTCTCATAATACGTTATTGCCGCAGTCTGAGACGGGTAGATGTACCTGAACGCCGCCATTGTTCCCGCGAAGCCTTTTTTAAAAAGCGCAACAAAGCCACAAGGCACGCGTACAGCCTACAATACGTGTGTGATAGACGTCGTGTACAGGGTGATGTTATACAAGACAAATGTTTTAAGCATTCGTTGTCAAACCATTTCTACGTTGCATTCTAAGCCTTTACTGTTACCGAAGCATATGATATGACATGGAGTCTTTCAAGAATAGCAAGAAGAGAGTTCTCTTTTGAAGCCAGCTAAACATTAACCACTCCTCGGTGGCGGCAAATGTCCACAGGTGACGTTGACCACGTACCATCAGGTGGGTCGTCTGCCTGGCTGCCAGGTTAAATATATTAAAATAAGCCACTGGACTGTCACTGCTTCTAATTATTGATTTAATTTAACTTGCAACTTTACCTTTATTTTCATTTCTATCCCTTTTCTGTTTTTGGAAGAGCACAATATATGTTTTTTCTTCTATTCCCTCCCCATTAGACGTTGTCTCAATATCCATCTTCTCCTTATTCACATTAATGCAGAACTCAACCTTACCTTCTTTATTATTCTTCATCATTTTAGACATCTATGTACATTCATTGTCATAAAACTTTTTGTAATATGATTTCATCCCTCGTCATAACATGTCAAAACCATATTAAAATATTCCCTCAAACTTTTCTGTCACTCATGCTCCTGAAAACTTTCACCAATATAAATATAGCTCCCTTAACGCATTTTAAATCACTACGTTTATATATTATAACAGGGTGATTACTATTCATTATGTCAATAGACTACTTTATGGACTACTTTAGAGACTTACTAATGAACATGTACTGTAACATTCGAATCACGACGAACACATGAAGTTTAGCTTTAGGCCTTCAAAATAATAGTCCAAGATGATGCTTAATTGAACATACTATTTTATTTATGTATATATATACCTATACATATCTCAGTACAGAGCTTCGAGAGTTTCATATGCCCGTTAAAACTATGATTATATAAATATTTATTATTAGTGCTAAAATAAATTGAAGAACAATAAAAATATGTACGTTAAAAGTACGACGTCCGCCACAAAATAAAAACACATATCATTAAAATAAATAATGAGCCACAGTTGAGACATCCTGTACAGCGCAATAAAGCTGAGTGCATGCTTTGTGTTCTATCATTCTAATATTTTCCTGGCCTTGTAACTAAAAGACTAAAAGCTACTACTGTATTTTTCAATTGCTTTGTCTTTTACTAGCATTAAATAATCATACTAGGTAATCATAATATAAGTTTGTACGTATATATTATTACTCATATTATAAAATTATTATGGAATTGTTTGCATAATGTCATACAGATTTGTATACATAATAAAAATATATTTAAAAGGGGTATAAAGGCGATATTTCGAATAAGCAGTGTGAAAGGAAGACTTGCTGAAATCATTCACAGTTTTACATAAATATTGTATATGCAAAATACCAACGACGTGAATATTATGACGTCATTAAACATGGGTATAATGAGTGAACCCCCTGTATGCAATAAGGCTGAGTGCAGACTGTTTTGTGCCTAACATTTCAATGGCAGGGCGGTGTTACATCATTTGCCTGTAATTGTAAGGGAAGATGTTTTTGTATATTTACGGGGTTGAAACATATCACTCATGCTGTCGCGAACAGCACAGTCAAAATTTAATGTGACTTTTAGCAGTCAGAACATTAGAGATCAATATTATATTATTTATTACTAAAGCGGCGTTTAGAAATAATTCTTAGATGTGCGTTAAATATAGTTGGCCCTTTATTTTGGCAAACTGAACGAAACGTAATTAAAATGGCAATTTAATTAAAATGTAAATTTATTTCACAATCTTCAAAAGATTGCAACGTTTGCCAAATGAAATCGTCCTTTTTTTCAATTCAGACACAAGAAAAGGACTTTCAAACTACCATGTGTTAATTTTGTCGTTAATTTTTATTCATTTCTTTACTATTTAGTATTTTACACAATGGACGAATCTCAATACTAATATTTTAAACCAAGCAGCGGTCATACGGTACATAGGTACGTGGAATCAAATAAAACTGAGAGAAATTTCAATGTAACTTATGGGATTCTTGATATATCGTATTAGAAGTCATCAATATTTTACCGCTCCACTGTTGAACACGAGTATCCTTTCTAAATAAGAATTGTTAAATCTCTGCCCAAGTGCGTGTTAGCGTGCTTTATGCGACTTATGTAAAAGACTATAGAGTTATGAGGGGTGTAGACTCTTACTATGGTTTCGTCCCTCGTTGCAACTAGTGATATTTCAATGCTAAAAACGCTCATAATTATCAAAAGAAAATCTACGCGACGGTATTTAAATCCATGGCCACCGAAATACCATATATGGCATGCAAAAATACTATATACTATGAATGTATAATAATACTACATTACATACAAGTGTAAAAGTTACATAGAAATGCAAAAGACATATTCCATATTGAATTTCTGGATTAAAATCTTTGTCATCGACATAAACTTTATACCCTTGTATTATTCAGTGTTACTCTATTAAAGCGGGCTTCTTATGATGCTTCTCGGTGTGTTATAAGAGACTGTATTTATAGCACCTATTAAGATATGTAATAGTGTGTGTTATCCAACACACGCGTGTGTGTGCGTTGTTGATACATTAAACATCGAAGTATCAATTCTGACACCCACGGCGACTATTAACAATGGATCAAAATATAGGTGTATCAAAATTTGATTAGATTATTAACATTATATTCTCCTTTATGACGCACGTAAATAAGGAGATAAGCTTTTACAAATAACAATCAATCAAAACATTAAAACGGAATTCTTTTATGTAAAAGTTAGGTTTGAACATAAAAACAAAATTTATATCTAGATAAATGTGTTGGAACATACATTTTATGTCATAAAATCCTGGAATAACGGTATCGATATAGGTACAATATAAACTTTTTAAATTGACTATTATTTGATTTGACTAACGTGTGAACTAGTGTGTGAACGTCTGTACAACCGAGCAGATGTCCGAGAGCGGCAGAATGGATTTTTATACAATTCATTTAAACCATCTTGTTGTTCAAGTAGGTTGAACCTCGATTGCTCATCCAGAGGTCCTGAGTTCAATCCCAGGATCGGGCAAGTTGCACAAAGTTAGGATTTGCAATTCATGTATGACTATAGGCTCACGCCCTATTTCACCTATTTTCTATATGACATCTATAGTTTAACTGGTAAATCATGGGCGTATATTACATCTCTTTGTTACCTCTTTGTATAAACACAGACCTAATTAAATTATAAAACTAAACTACTCCTACCTGATACAAAACAAGAAAGCTCTTTTAAGATAAATGCACCAATAAAGTCGATAAAAATGAAATTTTCTCTCGATGGCGAACGTTACTTGCGCTCTTATAGAATGAACTCGTCAATCTTCCAAATCACTCGCGTGGTCTTTGAATCATTTGAACCGCGAAAGGAGTAAATGAATGAATTGTACCCTAATGGCGGGAAAAGTTGTTATGCGAAAATACTGTCAGTTATTGGTCTCGTTGCCATCTCTTAAATACAAAAAAAATGTGCTGTTCGATAACCAGAAATGCGAATTTCAGCAAGTAATTTATAGATTTTGCGCACAGATAGGTACTTGGGGGAGTTAGAAATTATATGATCAAACTTTTTATTCTGGGAAAATGATCTTTTCCAATGGAAAAATTCATAAAGTAAGTCATAAATATGATTGTGTTTTTTTAATGTCGTTAAATGTTGTACATTAGAGATATCACAAAAATTTCCAACTGATTTTATGAATACTGAAGGGTGACTGTTTAATATTCTAAAGGCTAAAAATCCACTCTCATACATATGCGTATGAAGGATGAGGAGTCCAACCTCCTCTCAGATAACAACATATAAAAGAAAGTAATGAATTTTCAGTTCATTCTTTAGTGGCACGATGTACACGAACAATCAATTTGTGTTAAAGAAAGAAGCAGTTGAGTGAAGAGTTTCATTTTCTTTAATTTTTTTTTGTTAAACTACTACCGATCATTAGTTTTATTTGCGCTATTTACGAGTACAAAAGAATTGCTGTAAAATTCTGAAAAAAATCTTAAGTGAACAGGGATTGGTTGTTATAAAAAAACCTTGTTTACTTGTTTCTAATACTTTTGTTACTAATGTTTTTCTTCATCTATATAGTGTAGGTTACCTTATATATATATATAAGCAAAAAGCAGTAAAAAGTATTCCTATATAACCATACAAAACATTACACATATTCGTAATATATATTGCGTAATTAATTTACTTTGATTAATTTCACACCCACCATAAACTTTTGTTACCGAGAGTGACAGGTAGGAAACACTTACACATGAAGTTGGGGTTTTATTGCAGCTTTAGTATGAAAATGTTACGATAAAAAGTATAAATAAAATTAAATAAATAAGTTAAAAGTCATTAATCTCAAACACATTACAAGTTTTAAACGAGACTAGACCGAGTACTAACCGAGCCTTGGTGTTTTTGCGATGAAATTAGAAAAACTGCATGCAACCAACACGACTAGCCCGTGCCGTCCATAGACATCTGCAACCAAACTCGAACGGAAATTCCTTTATTCTATTTAATTATTATAAACATGGCAATCAAGAAGGCGGGTTGCCTATTCAGAAGCGGTAAGGTGGTGTCTGTCTTATACTCCGCTAGTCCCGTTTACCCATGCACCGTAAACTACAAGCATCAGCCCAACATACTAATGGTTTTGATAACAATCGCTACAGTGCGAAACTACTTGTGGTGTTCCAGCTCCGGGCAGGCTGCAACGAGTACATGTCTTACTCAACAATGTATTGCTTAGTAGCTTATTAATGTTTAATTGCTGTTACTCTTATTAATAATATTGTACAGCATGGGGATCTTGGGCGTAAAGTTCTCAGATAATGCTTACGTCTAGCAGTTGACTTGAATAGGCTGATGATGATGATCCTGTGTACTAAGACGGAACGATTCCATACTGAAATTTCCAGGTCACATAATGTGCAAGACCAGAGACTTATATTCGAAAATCTCTATCATTATTTCAGAATACTCGGGACGTTCGAAACGAGATAACTGACAAACATATCTAACTACCCATTTACATAGATAATTTTACAGTAACACATAACAAATATTCCTGCTCATCGTTTAAATGTTTGTTTCGAGTGAAAATTTAACTTGAAACTTCCGACCGTGCAGTTTACTTTCCGCTTACTGCCTCGTTGGTCGTGTCAGTTGTAAGCGAGACTACCGATCGACAGGTCCGCGGTTCAAATCCCGGATCGGGCTCTATCAGATTTTTTAAATTTTAGTAGTAGCTCGGAGTCTGGAATTGTGCCCGGTATATGGCAATTGGTTCACTACCTATTGTATAGTAGGACTTAAAAATATCTGGTGAAATGTTAAAAAGTAGGTATTACATTTCTCTGCATACCTCTTCGGGGATTACAGGCATGAAGTTAAAATACGACTACTATACTAAAATACATGTTAATCGAACAGACGCGTTATACAATCTAATGTTCAAAAAGAATATCTCAATCTCTTTAAATATGAACATCGTCATCATCAGCCTATCTCAGTCCCCTGCTGGACATAGACCTCCCCTAGTAAGCGCCATCACGTACTGTCTTCGACTTGACGCGTCTTACATCTGCCTGTAGCTTTTTGCAGACCGTCATGAAATAATAGTCATAATCTACAAATAGATAATTGTTAAGTTCAAAACCGCTAAATACATGTTCTATCCGTTATTTATCAGTTAACCCTTTAGTAATTCCATCTTACGCGTTTACAGCACAAAGTGATAACTGTAAATATTTCATGTAGTTCGATAAGCAACAAGAAAGACCACTATTAACACTCGGCTCACGAAGCGGCGAGGTCGTTAATAAATACTAAGGTGCACCATTTACAACATCTCATTTGGGCGGTAAATATTTGATATTTCCTGACATTTTTACTACTCTAATACTAAAGTGGAATATCTTCGACATTGACTGTGTTGTTCAGACGTTAAAAGGAAATAAAAAACATGTCAGTGTTGCCAGGACACATTATAAATTCACTGTTGAAACAAGGGGCAATAAATAAAATTTATTTTAAGATCGTAATCCTGAAAGGAGGGGGTGGAGTTGCCGCTACCACCCTCTACTGTTAAATACATTAAACACGTCTGAGTTCGATTTAAAAATTCACTACTTGTGAATGTATCTTTCATGTTAACCGTTTATTCCAGATTGCAAAAATGGAATAGAATAACTTTGAAATAAACTTATGGCAATTATCAGACATTCAGCCAAATAGCATACCTGTTATAATACAGGTTGAAAGATACTTGAGGTTCAAAAAGAAATTGAGTTGTTACCATAGCAAGACATGCATTTAAGTAGTTCTAGAGATTTTATACATGGTGATGCTTTTCAGGAAAAACAACTTTAATCCCCAAAAGATATTAGAAGCAATGGAATGATCTATATATAATATAGAACGTAATCCAAGCAAGAGAGAAAATGCAGAAGAAACCAGTCGTGGGATGTAAGAGATGAAAGATTATGCCAAAGCTGGTATTAGAGGCGGATAATATTATTCAAGTATTACATACTATGGAGGTTTGTTCTTATCCAGAACACCGTATAGTTAGGAACTATGTAATTTGTTTTAAGGCCACCCGAATTTAACGTTTATGAATAAAGCTGGTCCAACTAACTAACTAACTTATATCGCTAAGGCTAATTAATGTCCGTCCAAGTTTGTTCAGCCCCGGCAACTAAGCATACTTAAACGAACCATCCGGCTACCTGATGTTCAATTTACTCAGAGAATTTGTGTAGTTGGAAATGTTAATCTGATCGATTGCTTCCGCGGTATTATTTGATATCTAGTTTAAAAGTTTCCGTAATTTCCATTTCATCCGATTACCCTAACCGAAGCATTATATCACGAATCATCAGAACCACGAACTTATAAAACTCACATAATTTAACTGCATAACACTCAGATACCTGTTTCTATGTAGTTATGATGTCATATTTATCTGTTAGTCTGCAAGTCCACTCGATTCTTGTTTAAAATGCTTTATTGGTTTAATCTTTATGGTACAATTATAAGCTTTTAACACAACAATAAACGAGCAATTATTACAATTCGTCGTTACTGTATCCGTTTGGTGAGATAAGTATATTGACAGCAGTAACATCGTGGTGATTTAGTATTCAGCTTTCCAGTATGGAAGCCCTGCATAACAATTTTTGTCCACGCCTCTTTCCTTGGAAATTGTGTGCGTTTTAAAAATTAAATGTGCTTCACTTGATTTTGACTCGCCGTATGACCGCCGGCATCTTCTAACAAGTGTGAAGTTCCAATATATACATTTTCCCCGTGGTAGACCATGTGGTAGACTAAACCATTTTCGTTTTGATACAAGATCTTGAAATTAATAATAGAAAAACAAAAAAATCGATGGTGATGATGAAATAGATCACAAATATGATTCGACTTTTAGTAGAAAAGGACTTCTGTACTTAACAAAAGTTCAATAAAATTTTCATAAAAAATACAATCATTATAAAGTTTACCAAAGCAATGTTCAAAAATGGACTCGTAAGCGAACATAATTCAAGTTATTAATATTACAATTCTGGTCTCACGTATTCATTTACCTGCACTCTGTGGTACATTCAGCTTGCCGTTAGACACTGTTTCTTACTGCTTCTATTGAGTGGAGACGGAATCTTTAAGGATTACACAATTAAAAATTATTATTTTTCAAACCCTTTCATTGTATCCACTGTTAGAACACGGGTCTCCTCACAGAATGAGAAGGTTAAAGCGATCGTCTGTGCGGGTTGCGTTTAAAGATTTTTTTATAGACTCAAATCTAAGGTGTGCAGGTTTCCTCACTGTTTTCCTTAACCTTTATAGGAAGTGATATTTAACCTTAAAATGCACACATTGTAAATAGGTACTCGCCAGCATAGAATCCGGGCTTCCAGAGTAAAAGGCTAAATATCAAACTAGTATTTTATATTTATTATTAATTCACAAAATTATTATAACTTCTACAATGTCATCTTTCTCCACCTCAGTTTTCAGGCGATAAACAAGCTCTAATACGTTAGCTTGAGCAGATCTAAATTGTATTAAAGATACTGAATTAAATAGAACATCCAATTCACCATTTTGCCAACTTTGATATTTTATTCATTCCACTCGACTTACTCTGGACTTCTGTGAGTCAAACAGAAATAATGCCTTAGCATCATTTTTGTTAGATAACAAGTTAATACATATTACTGTAGATGTGTCTATAATTTCAGCGTACCAGATTTTAGGTACTATTTTAATAGATAGTATTATAAATTATGACGTATATTATTCTAGCGTAGTTTCGAAATAGACTGATATGGTAAAAATTTCTTTCCAAGAATTCGTTTTCATACCTTTATTAATTACCTAACTAGTAATACGGCGAATATTTGCGTACACTGTCATTACCTATTTTTCTGTCATGTTTAATTAGGACATAAAATGTAAAGCGCTTTGATACCAAATTATATGGCTCCTGATACAGTAGCTTTTCACTAAAAGTCCTATTCCCCGTGGGTTGCATGTGTCTATAGGCTGTAGTTGCCATTTGTGCTACATTCTTCACTTAAAGAAGAGTCACTTACATAGTAATAATAATATCAAAGTAATAATAATTTAATTAAAAATGTATTGGAAAAGCTCTTTCCATACTAATGATACAGCTCCACCAGAGCCGTAATTGAAATCGTCTGGTCAGGAAATTCTACAATAGAATTTTTACAAATGAAAATATAAAAGTTCCGCAACTAATTCTGTCCTCTCTAAAGCGATGGAAGGTGCTAATTCAGAGGCTAAATTGGTTTTTCTATAAAACTCCACTTGTGAGGCAAGCGCGGATCGATTTCGAAAGTGAATTCGAAGTAGGAAGTACGAAGAATACGAGTATTTATACCAATAACAGCGTTTCAGGTCTTACTGACAATCTTCGAGTATAATAGCTTACTGAATACATTACTTAGGTATTAGACTATTGTCATCATTAACATATATTTTTCTTGGAACAAATGTTTATTTCCATATTTACTTTAAATGTATCTTTTGAAAAACATTATTAATTTCATAGTGATATTAAATATACATGCATATCTTCAAGCTTGCTCAAGGTTTTGCTTGCTTTAAATATACATGCACATCTTCAAGCTATCTCAAGGGACCTGTCCCTTACGTAGGCAGAGATATTTATAAAACATGTTTTATATATAAAGATATATGTGTATTCAAGTGTGTACACATATCATTAGAACCACGCCTTTTGAACTAAAACACAAGAACTTCTGCTTTGTACTGAAAACACACATAGTTTTTCAGCAAACGAATCTTTAATGTTATCACTTAATTGCAATTGACTATAGTTTTTGACGTTAAGCGTTTTTAAATATCGATATGATAACGCTATCGATAATCATACATTTCAACGAACATATGAACACTCGGATATCGCAACGTGGGTAGCTCGTAGGAAATTTATGTTTTCCCTGCTACGTGTAAAACGTATATATCAGTGGGAAATGTTGGTGGAATGTTTATTGTCAGCGAATTAAGTTATTTTTTTATCTGAATGGAGACCGAGGAGTTTCTTTAAGCTTTAAGGATCCTTACAAATAAAATGAAAACAAACGTCGAAGCGTAGTCGTCTTGTTCCATTTTTGAATAGCTACCGTATTGTGTGTGATTTAGCTTACGTTGCTGTAGTAAATAACGTGCTTTGTACGAATTGATTGTTGTTAATCCTACCTTATTGTTATTATTAATCCTACCTTTAGCATTATTGTTAATTAGATTATTGTTAATCCTACCTTTAGCATTAGCATTAAGAAAACTATTTTTCAATCAACGATTTTTAGAATAATTCCTTCTCTGTTACAGTCAGTTCTTCTCAACTGTTTAGAATAATTCCTTCTCGAATAGTACAGAATTGGAATTCACTTGTGAATTCAAATAATACAGTTTAAGCCCCGTTGCTTGAGTGAATGCTAGTTTCCATACGTCTATAACCGGGTGGTTGGATCTCAATGTATGCGGTATTTTAATACTTGATTAATCGCATCAACTGAATTAAGTTCATTTACTGCAGTTCAAGGGCAATTTGAAATTCATTTAGTTACGTAGTCAAAAACACCGTACTATGAATTTGATATACATATGTAGTACATGAAAAATGTTTTGGGAATTAGTTATATACAATCATCGAAACCTTTTTGTTAATTGTTCTAAACAAACAAACTAAATGTGCTTAAAGATTTACATAACAAATTAAGATCTGTATAAACGGGTTTTATGAACTATTATTATGTCTATTAATCCATGCGTAGGTCTACGACATTTACTAAGTCAATTTAAATTCGATTCAACACGCCGTTACATGAATGTTTTGATTTTCAATGTTAACATTGTACTTGACTGCCTTGTTGATCCAGTCGTTGCGGCGACTGCTGATCGGGTGTTCTTGGTTCAAATCCAGGTTAGGTGCTATTAGATTTTCTAACAAAAACTTCTAGGTAAAATTTTTAATAGTCGCCCAGATTCTTTATTTGTGCCGAGTGTATGGCAATAAGCTCACCTGCCATTCCCTGATGGGACACAAACGTAACTGGTGAACCGTGTGACTGTTCTAGACTCCTCCGTCTATCTCTTCAGGGATTACGGGCGCGATATTTATTGTATTATGTACAGTGCCGCTGACATTTTAAAACAGTAGTCGACAAGTATTCCGTACTACGAATCAGTATCTATGTCCTACTACGAATCGTACTACGAATCTATGTCCAGTAAAAAATTTGAACAGTTAAAAAAAGGCTAAAAACGTTTCGTCCACAATTATTCAGAAATTCAAAATTTCTTTCATGTTGGGATTTGATTGGGATTTGGAAAATCAAATAACTTATTTATTTCAGTAGAAATATTTAATAAGTTATAATAGTTAAACAAAAATGCTATTTATGATTGTGATTTCGATTAATCATAGGCACCAAAGACTAAATAAGCTAAGCTGCAAATTAATTAATCAATAAATTAAAACAGTAATTTAAATAAACAGTAAGTGAAAAATAACGTAAAAAAACTTTAATTAAAATCCTGCAATAAATGTATTGGTTAGAAAAAATATGTTATTTAAAAATAGAGTAAATAAATAATATAGAACAATTTCAATTATTACGAGAAAAGGAATAGTGTTTTTAGTTATAATAGCAAATATCATATTCAAGAAACAATAATCAAGTTTATTAATGTACACTACATCTATGAAAAGTATTATGAATGTGGAGGAGGCGCGGCAGGTTTGTAAGGATGTGCTCTCTGGCTACCCCGTGAGGGACCCGGCGTGAAGATATGTATGTATGTATGTATACTACATATTTCTAGCACAATTACCTCGGTAACAAGTATCAAATAATATTGTGTTAAAGCTTTACAAGTAATTACTCACGCTTCGAAATAAGCAGAATTTCCCGACATATAGACATCGAGTTAGTGTTGTAAGGACAATGACCTATTGGCGAATAAAGTAGTCATCGATTCAGAGAATCGAGTAACAATTGATTGTCCAATAGAAAATTTAAAATAACGCCTTGATGTTATATCGTCTTAACTTGTTGGTTTGCCACTCATAAACATCGTAGTGTTAAAATTATTAGTGGGCTGTTCGGTTCGCCAATGGATAACCACGTCATTCCAGAACACGAGGAATGCTGCCGATCTTAGTTTCCTCTCGTGAATAACAACGAGGGACGGATTTTTAACATTTTCTCACTGTTCCCGCTGTCCTCGAAGACATAAGTATTCCGAACGTTTGGGTATTGAGATGCAAAAAAACGTACCAAGGAGTAGTTTGGCAAACGTACATGTCTAGAGTTTTAGTATCAGAGAGTTTTATTTAATGCATACGCTATAATTCAAAATTATAATAGCACTCTTATCATTGAAAGTGAATTCAATACAATAATGAGGACATGGAACGATGGCGCTCTTTGCGGGACGCTTATGTCCAACAGTGGACTGAGATACAGATGATTATCAGTCATGATGATAATAAATCTTAATAAGTACGGTTTAAATAGTGTTACAAATACTAAATAAGTTATGGAGTTAACTTTCTCATCATGAGAAAGTGTATGTAAAAATGGAACAAAAGGAATTTATGTAGTCTCATTTGATTTTGAATTTGTGTGCACACAAAATTATTGCAAAAAGTATTGCAAAAAGCTACCTCTGTGAGACGTAAAACACACGGAACATGGGTGTCCTGTACACCCCTTTGAGGAAACACAGGCGTAACGTAGCCTTTATGTATTTCATATCTAAGAATTTACAAGTTGAATTTTATACGTTGCCTTGTATTCGCCGGCACACAAAGTCCTTTATATCCGGGTCATCGCAGCCGCGCGAGCGTGGTGTACCAGGAGAAAATGAAACGTGTATGAATTCGGCTGACAGCGCTTCCCATCCTTTCTCCCGTTAAATCCTACGTCAGCTGTCACGTCATGACGCAAAATAAAAATCATAGACGCATTAATGCCGAAAATGTCTCAAACGGTGGATACAAGTAATGTGTAATATATATTAATTTCCGATAGCATTTTATTTTATTTATCTTTAATTGTTACTTAAAAGTCAACCCAGGTGATAATTGATAGTTGGGGTGATTCATTCTTTAAATTAAAGATTCTTTTTTTAATTTAAAGAATACATATACATATTACAATTCTTTTTTATTATTAATAAGACTATAAATGGTAGCAAAGGCAGGAGTGCCTTATGATGAGTGGCCTGTTTGGAGTATGCTCTGTAATGGATCATTTATGTGTAACCTGCTGAAAGTCCAGCCAATATAATCACAGAACGTAAGTCAATATTTACAGTAAGTTAACTGACCATAATCATGTTTAGATGATGTTGTTTAGTCATTCTTAAATATAAAAATTCCAATCCAATCCATATCGACCCTTCTGTCGTTCCACTGTTGGAACATGGGTCTCCTCTCAGAAAGAGAGGGTTAAGGCCATAGT
>DWEJ01001252.1:0-13509 GCA_018245835.1 Mysoria sejanus stolli | reverse complement strand
TAGGGTACTCTATTTACCCTATTAAGGAACACAGAAGTGACGTTATGTTATCAATTTTATTCAAAACACAAAGATAACCTTGAATTTAAGCTTGGAAAAGCGATGCGTGAAAATATGTTTGTTTGTATGAAGCGTATTTTCCTGCTGATAGCATTTACTTACGAGTATGCATGTAGGTAATTGTGTGACGGCATATTAAAATTTCGAATATGTGGTAATTTTGTCATGTCATTCTCATTGTTTTAAAACACTTCTGTGTAACTGGTGAATCGTGGCAATGCATTATACTAAGACTATCTCTTTGGGTAAATATAGACGTAATGTTACGTTTTGTATGTAAACGGTACACTTCGTTAGAAAATTTTGAATGTGTGACGACATATTGTTTATGTCGTTTTCCGGAGCTACTCTACTATTAATATTCGGCCCTTATGTGGAGATATGAAATTAGTTCACAGTTAAAGAGACACTTTTAGGACAAAAATTTGTAACACCTTTCATAATAAAAATTAATGACACAAGGGTCGTTTTTGAATAAAAGAAATAGATTCAATAAATTATAATTTTAATAACTTGATAGAAAATATTTTTACGATATGAACTCAACGAGAATCTTAAGATTAAAACAAAGCATTAGACACCCTCTCTGACTTCGACTCTAACAAGGGAATGGTAAATAAGCATATGACTACAAAAGGAAAATGAGACGTGATACTATTTGAAATCGGAAAAGATTTTCTTTTTCGAAAAAGCGTAAACCTACACTATAATTCTCTAACCTATATAAACCATACTGCGTCCATTTAATTCCATTACCATTAAAACGATATCTACATTAAAACCAAGAAACTTCCAAATATCTATTTACTGCAGTAATGTTTGAGATATTTAACAAAAACAGTATGCATTTACTGAAATTGACAAGTTCCTGTGATTGAATATCACATTCATAACATCACGCCTGGTAACATAACATCAGCTAAAGGAGTTTGGAGTAACTAGCACTAGATATATTATACGTTCCAATGTAGAGTAGAACTGAGCACATAAGCCTCGTTCTAATAAAATATTGTGATGTACAACTAGGATAGCAAAGATGTACTGGCGTAGGCGTTCGGTGCCACGTTATGGCTTTAGAAGCTTTAGATTTAATTACGACCTTCGATAGGTGTTCTCGGCAATGTATTCATATTGTTCATTTAAATCAACACGAAATTACAGTACAAAAATGTAAGTCTTGGCTAAATATTGTATTAAGACTGAGGTGCATAGTAAAAAAGTGTAAATCCATTATCATTACTTTTATCAGATATTAAGTCCGCTCTTTGTAAATTGAAGCAACAAAGAGTAAATAAATATAGGTAATTACAAAAGAGAAGAAAAACGAAATCAAAACAGATTTTTCTGTTGTAGTTGTTCAGCATTTCGTTGTTTGTGTCTGCGTTGTGTGTCTGTCTTATTGTCATTAACGACAATTCATATTCATACCGAGGGCAATCGAATTCATTTACAAAGAATCGAGAAACTTCTATAACAATCTAGGTCCTTATCAGACAATGGGTCGTTTTGATTTCAAAGGTTTAAGAGTAACACGTAATAATTTAATGACCATAGATGACAAAACGAATAGAGTAGACATATTCAGCAATACAGTATTAATAATATTAATGTAGTGTAGCCGGGTCCTTTATATGGCATGCTCTGTAAGCATCGATTGGAGAGTTAAAAACTATACAACTGTGAAAGCCAAAAAATATCTGGAGTTTATATTACAGTATATTAATATGTGGTAATGAAAACATTTTATGTCAGTACTTAGCTTCGTAACATCAAGCTTGTAATCCCCGAAGAGATAGATAGAGGATTGTAGTACGTTTCACCAGTTACGCTCACTGCCTACTATGGAATAGCTGGTGTATCTATTGCCACATACGAGGCGCAAATTCAGACTCAGAGCCACTACTAGAAACTCAAAATCCAGTAGTTCTGGACCTGAGATTTGAACCTAGGACCTTTCGCTCGACAGTTGTACTCGTTAACGCAGGACTTAGGTTCATTAAAATATAATTTTTCTTTACAATGAACGTAATAATCGTGAGTAACTGAGTTGTTGTTTTATCAATATCTCCAAGTAAGTATTATACATTTAAGAAGCCGAAGTTGATAGTTTTATTCTAGTTTCATAATACTAGTAAATGTAAGATAAATTTGTATTAGTACTCGTATTACAATCAAGACAACGACTCGTTATTAGGACGTTATCACTAGCAATAATATGTACGAACCTTGGTCTAACCACCTTAACAGATTTTCCTTCTAAACCAGTATCTACAGTTTTGTGTCAATGTCAAGTGTAACTAGATTGTTGTAATTAAAAACCGCATCAATTACGGTGCAATGTACAAAATTTTTCAACTTTTACGCAAACTTGTAGTAGTAGTATGTACTTTTCTTGAATGTAAGTAAATGGTCGAACTAGTAATCGAACGAACGAGCGAGCGAAGCTCTACTAGAAAACTAAGAAAAGACTTTTCATCTTAACATACAATGATCCAAGTACTGTTGTTAATTAGCAAAAAAATCGTATAAGGACAAAGGCAGAAAAAACGGCGATACTAAATATACTTTTGAACTGTAGGTGATTTCGTGACGTCATTTTGTGACGTGTTTTGTTTTTTCACAAAAAAATTACACCCTTGACCGTAACTTCTTTGGCATGCGAATGATTCCATACAACAGTTTATGGGGACGCAATTTTATTACCGGAAATCGTGTGGTTATTTTTCCAATTTCGTATTCGTGTTTCAATTACATGTTTTAAACTTTCAAAGCACGCAGAGAACATTTGTTCAATTAATTTACTGTCTTGGAACAAGTACATAGATGTGACATATGGCATTTACGTCTAAACACAAAATTCAACAGCCTGGCTTTATCGTAGGTACACATAGTTTATTGTCTTTCTGCGCCAAGGTCCGCCTCCAATGTGCCCTGCCTATTAGTGAGAGTATCATGGGCAAGGCCTATTATATTAGAACCCTCGTATGTGTGTCAGTTGTGTGTTATTCAATCATTCTAGACGCACACTAGATGAGTTGAGGTATTCGAATCACTATTGAGACGTCACGTACGCCAGACCCGACGGCACATACGTACACCTATTCCTAATCAATCATTTCTATACATTAAAGATTAAAAGCATGCCCCAGCATGCTTTTAATCTTTAATAGATAATCACATAATAGATTTGTAGGTTCCAATTATACTGTACGCACATTAACGAAAAACACATTCACTAATAAATATAACACCTAAACATTGAGGCAATATGAATGTAAAATATTCATGCACAATGAGGTGAATGAGTCTTCGGTGTTGCCCGATGTAAATATTTTATCAGCAATCGTTAAATTCGGAAGGCGGCGATATCAGCGCCATCTACTACTGTTGCACCGAAGAATCATTTCCGGCCCAGTCATGACGATCAATAAGCCTCGGGGAACGAACCCCTGACCTCGGGACTGAAACTAGGACGCCGCGCAGGCGCTGCGCCAACGATTCTCAGTGCATCCGCCACTCACTCACCATTATGAATTGCTAATTTATTATCTAGCAGCTGATGGCGCTTGACATAATGAAACGAAATAAAAATGAACCTATTTTAACTTAGAACCCGCAATAAATATTGCCAAAATTTAAAACTCCAGTTAGATATCAGAGATTTTTAAATCTTAATATCACTAGCGCATTTTAACACGATGAAATCAAAATTATTTTTTATTATTTCTTTTATATATTATTAGGGACCATTACTAGACATTACAATAAGAATAAACATGAATGGACAACTACACATGGTTACATTTATAAAACTAATTAAAATGGAACCGAAAATGAGTCTTAGTATTATTAAATAATCTAAATCATTTCAACAAGATAAAAGAATGTATTATCTTTACATTCAGAAAACATTAGGTAAGCTTTGTGCGTTTTAAGCAGCTGTAATCCCGGACGTAAGTAATTAGTTCTTAGCTATTTGAAGGAATATTATATCTCATGGTAAAGTATCTTGATCAATGCCAAATTCAATTCAATTTATTTTCTAAAAATCTCAATATGCTAATCCTATATAGGATTACAGACTACATTAGACCTCTATATGTGAATTAAAATTTCAACAACATATTTTATTACAAAGCAGTTCTCAAAGGCTTTAAAACGCTCAAAGCCTCTACAGGTTATTGATCGACGCGGATGTGACTGAAATATATCTTTAGTGTTTGCTTTTGAATAAAATAAATTAACACTAGATTCACCGACTGAGCCAACTTGACTTATTTAAATCGCAAGTGAAATAGATGTAAGAGCCGAGTCCTCAACGGCTTAGGCAGAGAGTACCGAATGCCAAATATCTCCATTAATCATAGTTAAATATTATTTTTTAGAAATGTTAAGAAAATAAATGTATTTTCACGTCTGTAATCCCCCAAGAGGTAGGCAGAGGAATGCAGAACACTCCTACGTTTCACCGGTTACGTTTACGTCCCACTATGGAATAGGTGAGGAGCCTATTGCCATGCATCGGGCACATATGTATCTTTTTTAGAAAATTAAAATAATAAACGTTCCCTTGAGATAACCCAAATCAAATAGCGAACGAGGTAATTAGTCGACAAAGGTGATATGTAAATTAATATATTAAAAAATGGAAGTGATTAGCCGTACACGTGCACGTAATATTTTAGAGGTTATAGAAAAGAATTATTTTAAATCTACGCATATTCAAAGGATTACTGAACAAATTGAAAAACATCCGTATTGGTAATCAACCGTAAAAGATACAATGTATGTTAAAAGCGTATTTCTAAACAAAGCAGTGTTCGTTCGTACAGTTCTCAAAGCACATTTAAATTAAATACAATATTTTATAAATAGAATGCGGCACAGATAAACACGACAACACAAACACAAAACGGCGTGAAGGTAAAGGCCGAGCAACGTAGTAATTACTTAGTATAAATTTTGAGCTCCGTCAGGCTTATGAGCGACTGGGGTTGCCAAGAAGCTTGGACTGAAAAGGACTATCCAAGAAAATATTTGTAGTAAAATAAATAGAGAACTAAAGTACCATTCTAATTAAATCTATTGGATTCGATGCCTACAAATAGTAAACATATTTTTTTTTATTTGGCTCAAAGACGAGTCCAGTTATTACCGCCTTTGAATATTTTTTTCCTATAAATGTTACTGTATACTATCCAAATTTTCATTTCTATACAAATGGATACAATATACTACAACATGGAAAACAAATTGATAAAAATAAAAAATATGTTTTATGTATTATTTCAGAAATTTCATATATTATTTCTCACGTTTTTATATAATCTTTTTATTCTATTCCAATACGATAAACTTCAAATTCTCTATTGCACTTTGTCCCAATATACCAGTGGTCCCACCTGGTGAGCCTGCGTACGGCCCTGTTGCAATGCCAAGGTGACTGCCAAAAGGTAAGTGAGGTCGCAAACCAATGTCAGGGGCCCTAAGAATTTGTCTCTACTATACAAATCACTCGAAGCCCTTAGTGCGTGCCCCGCATAGACAATTTTCACAAAGCATGCGCCATAGAGCCATAGACAACCGCAGTTCCTTGTAACATTATAAAATGGACGGCGACCATGGTTTGAATCTTGATTATTTCCTTCATAAAAAATAACAACTGCCAACTATTTTATAATTTATTTATATTGTTCAGATTTTAAGCACTATATTAAAAAAATAATGGTAAAATATTCAAATTTATTTGTTTTTACAATAATTATATTACGATTATTATGATGAGTGGTAATTAAAAAGTAAAGTAAAAGTTAAGTTTACCTTTAAAGTGTTTTGACGTTATGATTTTGTACACGCCGGTTACTCGACCCCGATCGAATCATCAACGTCACCTTGATGAATCACATCGCGCACTTCCGTTCACAAATTCCTTGATAATTATAACTCGTTATGGCTAAAATGCTTACTTCTCGAAATAGTATCATGATCGAGCCGTCTTCGTGGGTATCGTTGAGTATATGTCCAATGATTCTACGAACGTCATGTGGCATTCATTTCGAATGGGTTTAAATATAAATTTATATTAATTCTCATCGTATTAATTATAATTTTATTTTTATGAACATAAAGTCTAATTTACAATAACAAACTAAATACGAAGATGAGAATTATAATATACTTACGATAAATATTGCACGAATTCAGCCTCTGAATTGAACAATCACCAGGGTTTTAACAAACGATGCGAAGTGCGTTATATACAATGTAGAAATTGTATAACATGGCAGTGACAGTGCTGCGACCCCCTTCTGACCCAATTCGACCCATCCAGCGGGAGCATGACGCAAGCGCGTGTATAAGTTATCTTATGTATATTTATAGATGTATAAGTACACAAATTGCGGTGATCGTGGAACTGGGAGAAGAGGCAAGTGTATTTTGATCCGGTAACAGGGCGTTGTACTGATGTATTGTAAATTTCTTGGCCTATTTCACAGATAGTAAGAGCAGCTGACAATATTATTATAAAGTTATGAAAACATATATAATTAAATTGTTATTTTTGACATATGTTACAAAAAAATCAATATTTATTTTATAAATTTTAAATTTATGTAACGTAAAAATTTTAAAAATTAAAGTAGCTACTAACAATTATAAACTTTTAATTGATTTCGTTTTAAATAGAATGTATTAAAAACTTTATAGAATTGATAATGCCGTATATAGTTTAGCTATTAGTGTTATAATTTAAATGTGATTACTTGGATTATTTGTTTTAAAAATATTGTAATATGCACTTACAAAAAACATAAAGAAGAATTTGACACCGGAAAATTTGTTGCTGTAGGTACGTGTATTTAAGCCTCTTTTATATCAACTTCCTGTAAAGTGTTTCGGTTACACTGACTATACCACTTAGTTTTGGCTTTCATTACAATAACTCTATCTATTATTATTCATATATCATCAAGGCAGATCCCTCAAAGGATACGCAGATAGTACTAACTGCCAACCTCTTTATCGTTATAGTCCATAACCAAATATCTATTTATATTAGTTACCTAAATAAAGAAGAAATATTATAACAAACTTGCGCTAAATCAGTGAGGTTATTTTCGATACTATAATAAAATCGTAGGTACTACCAACCAATAAAGGTCAAAATGCCATGAACTGGAACGATCAAATCCATAGAAGGTTCCAAAAAACTAAAGCTCCCAAATCTCTTGTTGCGGGTCAAGCATTACAAGTAATTATATCGTAGATACCTTTGGAGAAGTAGAATAATCAACCCCAATGGCAATGTCCGTCCGTTTGTCCGCCCTAGTTTAAATCGATCGACAAACGTGGGGTAAGAATAACACCCTATAAATAAATATAAGTGAGTTACCAACGAGAATGAAATTTGAAATGAAAGTTGCGATTTTATCAATGCATGTGTGAAATTGACTATTAACGGTTTTTTTATAGTGTATAATTAAATGAGAAAATTTAATAACATTTACGCCAGAAGTTTACTCGTGTGTACACGTTTAATTCGTATACTAACTGTTTTCACGTAAGGTATTAAAACCGCTATGAGATAACGTGAAATAAAACATCAATGAAACCGCCCTGCTATGTGAATGTTCCGGAATGTTTCGCCATGTTTACAGAAACCGAGGGCGTCTGGGGCGGCGCCGTCGCCATGGCAACGCTGCAGTCGACGCACCGACCTAGTTCCGCGACCCGCCCGCCCAAATGTTAATGACCTCCAAAACCCAGGTCGAAGTTCACGCGCTACACGAGTAAGAGATTATCCATCTATCTACCCCTATAGATGACTTTTTACGGGTCACCCCTTGTATTGATCCAATGTGATTTGTTTGGGAACCATCTAGGTTGAAATGGTTCTCTGGTCACGTAGGCCCGGGTATTTGGGAGTTAAGTGCGCGTATATATATTTGCATTTTCATCTTGACTACTGGTATATTTTTAGTTTTGATCCTACTATTTTCACGTTTCAATCCTTTTTATACAGATTAACAATATTTTACATCAAGAGTATGTTACAATTCAGTTTAGGTTCATGTTTGAATTCGTTCAAGGTTACGTCATATCTAGGTTACGTTTTGATCGATAATGGTCTATCCCGAGCGGGACGGAGATACTTAACAGGGCAAAGGAGTTCAAGGATGTACGTACTGTTTGAAATACGTTACATAACGCCAAAGCTATTCATAGTTTTTGTCATACGTGTGATGCTCTAAAAATGTGGTATTTACAGTTATTTTTGTTTTATTCGCCTAAATTATAAAGTTCGATAAATACTTTTTTAGTACATTAAATGAGTTACACAGTGTTTATTAAATATTTTAATGCATTCAACTGGGTTTATTAAATATTTTACAGCGGACGGGAGTGAGATGATTTACATTACTATCGTAATGAACACATGACATTCCACTGTCGGACACGGGTCTGTAGTCATAATGTGGTTTTGGTAAATGATTTTTAGAAACTTTTGATAGACACAGGCCTCCTTTGAAGGGTTTTTTCCCACACTCCCCACGCGTGTGTGCGATTTGGGATACGCTGTATACGGCATCGTGTCCCGCCTATGTTGCGCCCGGCGATGATCAGAGCCTTTAGCCGTGGCTGCCGTCATACCGTCATCAGTCAGACTTACCATAATTCTATTCATATAGAAAAATACAGTCCCGATGAATATATAGAACATAAATGGTGTATAAAATTGCAACTGTCTTGAACGCGGTGATGTAAAGAGGCAAACAAGCAGACACCAGATGCAAGTCGCCAACGATACTTATGAGAATTTTATTGCAGTCGACGTCTAACAGGAAAACGTAACATCACGCCTGTAATAGTTGAAGAGATACGCAGAAGAGAGTGGTGTACTTCGTAGAAGTACTTCGGAATATTGTTTTACACCGATCTTAAAGCCAGATTCCGCTAATAGAAATTTTAAGTTAGACAAATCCAACAAGACCCGATCCGAGATCGAACTCAGGGAATCCAGGGAATGCACATGTAATTTTACTGACTACTGAATTTGCCATCTATGAATGCAACTTTCGACTCCACCCGACAGATGGCGTTATAAGTCTTGGTCAATATCTACCGTGATCTGTAATGTCTGTAGTACAAAGGCTTGGCTAATATATGCATTTCTTAAAGCATTGTAGACAACATGCAATAATTACAATTTTCTGAGAATATATTTTAGAAATTTTCTTTATTATTGTTAATATCTGATAATTACTAGTAACATCTGCCTCGTTGGTCGTGTTGGTTGCAAGGGTGACTATCAATCGGGAGGTCCTGAGATCAAATCCCGGGTAGGGAACTATTGGAATAATCTCATTTAGATTTTCTAGTAGTAGTTCGGTGTATGGATTTGTGCCCGGTGTATGGTAATAGGCTCACCCCCAATTCCATAGTGGGAAGTAAACGTAATTGGTGAAACGTGGGAGGGACCTACAATCCCCCCCCCTGCTTACCTCCTCAGGAAATTTATCCAGATTCCGGGTCACCACTAGGAAGTCTTAGTTAGAAAAATCGAATAGTGCCCGACCCAGGATTTCAATATAGGACCTCTTGACCGGTAATCGCGCTTGCAATTATCACGACTAAGGAGGCAGATAAAAGATTTTAAAAACATTTTAACATGTGGGCTCTTTGTGACTTTTTAATTTTAATGCAGTGTGATATAAAATGTACCGAGCTGTATTGTGTAGCATGCGTCAGAAAGGAAATTGCAAATATTTCAGCTCTGTATCTAGGCGGGTTGGCTGTGTGGGTTGGAGGTGTACGCATACATTATCTAGGCGCACACATGCACACGGCGGAGTGACGGCACGCACACACAGGCGAGTGTAACCGAAGGACCAGCTCGCGTGCGCTGGACGTGAGCGCGCGGGATGTCACAAGTTGCATAGCTTAAGCCTAAGCCTAATACATCCTAAAATATCACTTCTATGCGATTCAATATATTGGACACTCGTAATATAATAATTAATGAAATGTAATTAACCACAAATTATTTGTATTGTTACCGTCGAAAAATAATAAGGTACGTGTATTCGATATGAAAAAGATATCACGGTTTGAAAATAACTGCGTATTCGCTATTACAGGAAAATAGTATATATCAAAATAAATTGCATTTGTCTCTAAATTTTAGACATAACAAAGATAACTATTCAACAAAACAAAAAAGTAACATCTTTGTTACAAATTGAGAGTGTTTCAAAAGGATAATAGGTTCACGAGCCGATGTGAATGAGTCAAGGTTTACTTCAACACAGGATAAGGATAAACGGAGGCTTCCTGGCCTTGGCTGAGATTCGTGTGCCGCCAGCCACCAGCGCACAGCAACAAGTACTCGCGGCTCAATAAATAAATATAATATCTGTGACGCGCCAGCCCTACACTTACACATGCGAACCCGTTAATGTACATGATGCAACGAGCACTTCGCACTCCCGTGTCTTTCAGTCATAATTTAGTTAATGATGTCTTTGAAGTATTCATATATGCTATGTCAGTGCGATTTGTGAAAATATACGTTGTTCGGACAACCCAATTAAGAAAAAACATCCTGTATATCCTATAATTTCTATAATATCCTTTGTCGCGTTTTGAATGACCCGTACCTATGTATTTCGATGACGTGTTACAACGCTTTTGATCAATTACCACCCTCTGAAGGGCTGTTTACTGATACGTAAGGAATATTATGTTCGTATTAATCTCTAGTTACATATCATATGTGTGGAAATATAAAAGTAAAAAATTAAAAATAACCAGAAATAAAATAAAAGTGAAAAAAATGGGCCAATTAAAACGAATACGAGCGTAAGACATCTCATAAACCATTACACGGCCCTTGTATTTAGAAAGAAATATTCAAATCTTCGACATTATTTCGAAAAGTAACGGTAAAGTACTCAAATATAAGATCTGCAGAGATTATTATAAGTATAACATTTTATTTTATGTTACCAGTTATATGCATATAATTAACAAAAAGTGTTACATACAGTCAAAATAAAATTAAGGATTTTAAGCAGATAACACGGGTATGAAGACCTCGGATAGGGTATCGACATACTCGTATGTATGTATGTACATAGTTATGAAAGACTCGTGAGTTCACTGTGTCTATTACATCCATGAAGCCCTAACCTCAAAGGGTCGTTGAGAAGGGTTCGAATTGCGCGTAAGCGCCGCCGTGTAGCCATGAACCGTTCGTGTGTGTGTCCTTTAATGCGCGGTACTTGGCTGGTGCAGGGCGCGAGGCGGGAGCGGCGCCTATTCCTAGCGCGAAACTAGGCCGGCCGCCGACCGCGGGAGCCACCCCAGAACACAGGCGAGAGCGGAAACTGTCGCAGCCTCAGCGTATAAACCTGTATAAAACTACAGTTTGTATGCGTAAGGAGCCAAGCTACATATTCTAATACCGCTTGTGTTTAAACCGAATTATAAATGCATACAGAAAATTGTTACAGACTCGTAATTATTACCTTCGGCTACTGCAATACATTTTTGCATCAAAATTCTCGCTATAACATATTAATCTCCTGTCGATCGACTTAATAGACTATTACATTGAAATATATCATAATTCTAGACATTAACAGCCTTTTGACAAGTATATTTATCGTTTGACAGCAAATTGTGCAGCTTAATGCTAAAAGGCAGTTTGATAGCATCTTGTTGCTGTGGTTATGCAAGCTGACATACTGTAGGAATTGTTAGAATATACTATTAATAGGGTTGCCTAAGGTATCTTCCAGAAGCAAATTTACATTCCGATTGGGTATATTAAAGAACTGAAGCACTTGTCTAGTCAGTCTTCAGTATTTTTGTACTGGTTTGTGTATCCGTTAAGAGATTTTTTCGGAGACTGATTTGTAATATTTTTATATCATATCAAGAGGCTTTGAATCGAACTCTAGCAGTATTATAAGAAGATTATTACCATTAATTGAGTTAGTTAACCAATTGAGTCGTTAGTCAATGACTTACTTAGTATTCTATGACTTGATATCTATGACTTAGGTACTTGGTATTCATCAGTAAAAAAATTGCATTAACTTGACGGATAGTAACATGAGCTAAAATCCCTAAAATTACATAAGTGTAGTTAGTAAAGTCAGTATGTGTCAAATTCGCTGTTGATTACAGGCACCTTTTTGGCCTACTGAAACAGTATATTTATTCTTTTACAATTCAACTACTTTCAGCTTGTGAAGGACACTGACTGACCGTATTATTATTCCTCTAATGAATTTTTTTCTGTATCTGTGTTGTGATTTATTTTTTTCTACAGGGCATGGTAGGAAAACTTGAATAACTGCGCTTCTCGACATGTGGGATGTAATTGACACTATAGTGATACTAAATAGAACAAACAAATACGTCATCATTATCCTATTGCTGTTACAAATAATTATATATAACTTGATGTAATTATTAGTAAATTTTATAATTTAATTTTTTTCATTTAGTTGAAGTCGATACGGCGTAACTTGGACCACGCGGCGATTTCGACTTCGGACGCGTGACGTTGCCAACATAAAAACTGCTCCTGAGAACAGTGAGAACAAAGGTTCAAGATCTACTTACAACGCCAGACTGGTACATCCGATCTTCCTAATAAATCTATGTCGAGTGAAATTAAATAGCACACGATTCACTAATACCGCTTCAGAGAAACGTCGTTTCGTGTATCCAGATACATTTGAGTGACCTAGAATTTTTTTTACCTGCATTGTTTTTCTAGTCCGTTGTCGGACTTTGATATTTAAATACATGAACGCGGCGCTATTTTTGTTAGTGATGAACGACGCGGAAGATATTTGTTTTTAAAATTAAAAATACACTTTAACAGATTGGACTGCGATAGAATTTATTCTACATTAAGTAAAATTTAAATACTTTCATAAATATCCACAGTTGGTACAATCAGTTTAAAAAATAACCACGGTTTGTATTGTCATTTTCAAAAATGTCCGCGGTTGGTAAGGATCTTACAAATATCTGAACACGGATTCGAAGGTGTATTAATCGTGCCGTCATGACACAACCGCCATCGCGATTGCACGAACCACGTCCTTCCAATCGCTACGCATTAGTTACTTGCCGGCGTGCCGTGACATGCCATGTTTTACAGAAATCCGGTATTTCAGTCAAACAGCATAGCAGTTTTTTTACCTTCAATACAATTAACATTAAAAATTTCTATAACATCGTCGAGAACCATAATAAGATGTAATACCATATTATTATGTATTGTACATTTGCTCAAACATAATAAGGAACCTTTGTGTTCAAGTAAATTTAATTTCAGAACTATGTTACAGGTTACATAGAATATATTTATATTACTGAAGAAAAAGGCAAACAATCTAATCAAATTTCTGTTTTATGTGAATTTATTAT
>DWEJ01001251.1:0-13513 GCA_018245835.1 Mysoria sejanus stolli | reverse complement strand
CACTTCAACGTGCTAATCCTTTGAGCTATATCGGTGACCTTGGTTCTCTGTCGGATAGTTTCATTTCTGATCCTATCTTTCAGCGAAACTCCGAGTATAGCTCGTTCCATAGCACGTTGAGCGACTTTGAACTGGTGGACTAGCCGTACTGAGAGTGTCCACGTCTCAGCTCCGTAAGTCATAACGGGTAGGACGCACTGATTGAAAACTTTTCTTTTCAAGCATTGTGGCATGGATAATGCTTACACAATTAAGCTTAATTTATTTCATAATATTTACAGCTATTTTGTTTAAAATTTATCAATTTATTTCTATACAATTCCATTAGGACTTGTATAGATAATCAGTTTATACAGATATGAATAAAATGTTTATTTTCAGTATAAATAAGAAGGAACAACACATAATGCTCGTACAACACATTTGGAGTAACACCTACATTATATTGTTCCTGTATTTTGATGTTCGGTAAGCTTCACAATTATTGAGACCAGAATAAATACACAGCGAAAATCTTTGCCACCCAGAGCAAAAATTTCTCTAACCGAATATATTGCCAATATTTCCCTACATGTAACTGTTTCCCGGGGTCATATCGGAAGCCCGGTCACCGTAAATTGCGTCGACTTTACGCAAGTGAGGGTGCAAAGTTATTTTTATCCTGACAACCCTTTTAGGATCAAGCTGGATCGGAAGCGGCTGAGACTTTATAGGGGCTGCAAAATGTGCAGGCCTCTTTACGAGGATTTCTTTAGAAATACGTCCAATTTACCTTGACCTCGAAATATTTTGAGGTCTTTATGTAAGCCCTATTGTGAGCACTCAAGGCCTTCCTTCAATCCGGTTCATGGGATTATCAACATATCTGCATTTAGATTGAAGTTTACCCTCATTAGGGATTCCAAAGGGGTAGCAGTGAATACTTAATAAACAAATAGCCAGCAAAGTTATTACACAAAACATATTAATGTGCGTAATGATATTACATATTTTGTTTTATATTTGTATAAAAATCGTAAGACGCATTCAATTATAGTGCTTATCGAATGGTAAAAAGGGGCTTTTCCCTTTGCATTATATAAAAATGTAGCTTTTGGCTTCGCCTCGTATAACACACTGGATTGTATAATGTGAGTATGGCAAGCGAATGGAAATGCACACGTTTAAACCATGTACCTACCATGATTCGAGTTGTATGTATTTTGTTAAATATATACGGTGTAATAAAATTGTTATCATGCAAAAAATAGAATGTGTTTGAATTCTATTTGTTTAAAAAAATATGTAGTTGAGTATTTTTATCTTCATGCCTGTATTTCCTGAAGGGTTAGAAGTATGGAATACTCTCAAGATCCACCTGTTAAGTTATAGGTACGCCCCACCATATGGAATAGAGGGTGAGTCTATCGCCATATACTGGCTAGGTTCTGATATTCCAAGATAGTATATGGCTATAGTATATAAAAATTTAATGACCAAGCCTGTACATTTTATATTTCGTACCTTTTTTTACATATATTATTTTTCATTGATATTTTCTTCATATTCTTCAGCTAATTAAACCCGCCATCCTAAAACAGATTTTGTAAAAATGAATATTAAAACTTGATATTAACGTGATTTAATCTAATTAACCTTTACTGTGAATTTGGGTTGAACTTGGTTGGGGGTTGGGTTAAACATTGATTTCGCTGTACCGCCAATGTCACCAACGACATTGAATTACCGTGGCAGTAGTGACATTGGCAGTCACGTGTAATTCATTAAGTTGCTCAACGTAGCAAATTGTTTGCGATACGCCAGCATAACATGGTTATGGGCTCTTCTTATACCGGTCATTTCACTAATAGCCCGCCCGTAAAAGCGGACGTGCGGGTTAATCTGCTGATACCCTAGAAATATCATGCGAGGGACCGTTTATATACATTTTCCTAATGTCGTAATGTAGGTATTGTTGCGAAAATATCGTGGGTTACTTATGTTTAATTTCGCTAAGGTGTTCGTTAATTAAGAAATAGTCTTTTTTAAATTTTCTATAAACGGTGAATGGAGTAGAGTGTGCTATGCTCATTTTATTATTTCTTTAATGACATCATAAACTGAGGGGTACATGAGCGTAAGATTTGTAGTAGGTGTGACTCCGCGGTGGTAAAAATACATAATATACATAGATGTACTTATTTTATTTAATAAATACTTATGCTAAATGTACATAGACACACTCGCGCACACACACGCACACACACGCACACACACGCGCACGAACGCACGGACGCACACACACACGCGCATACACACGCACACACACGCGCACCCAATCTCATACACACGCGCACACACACACGTGCACACACACGCACACACACGCGCACCCAATCTCGTACACACGCGCACACACACACGTGCACACACACGCACACACACGCGCACACACACGCGCGCACACACACACGCGCACACACACGCGCACCCACACACGCACACACAAGCGCACATACACGCGCACACACACGCGCACACACGCGCATACACACGCGCGCACACACACGCACAGGAACGCATGCATGCATACACAAACACACACGCACGAATGCACCGCCAATCCCCACGTACCTGCGCACGGGCGAAATCCCAAAAGTATTATACTCTAACATTATTAATTCTGAAGTTCATATTTTTCATTCAAAGATATGAACCCTATGATTACCTACCCTTTGTTTCTGATAATATTTACAGAACCGGAAATTAATATTTGTTATTTATATAGGTATATACATATGTACATTTTTTCAAAGGGCAAACAACTAATGAATATTGTACCGTTTACAAAGGCAGAAAATTATACGAGGAAATGTTAAAAAATGAGCAAAGAAAAAATGTGATTTTCTTCGAAAGGTTCCGTAAGTTTTTATTATAATTTATTGCGATTAATAATAATTGTATTTTGTATCAGTGGTTTTATTGATTTTAATGATAATTTAAGTAATCATGGTACTTTAAGTTATAAGATTATTTCAGAAATTGTCTCATCGAACTCGCGTAGCAAACATTTCACAGTTCGAAGTTATAGGAAGTAACAAATAACAAATAATTTCCTGTCTCTATTTAGAATTCTTTGAAGATTTTTTTATTAAAATGTCATATAGTTATACGTTTCATGTAATAAGCGGTAAACATATTAATACTCACAATAGCCAGAGCTACTACTACTAATTACAAGTCAGAAACATTGTATAATAATTTGCTCAAGCCAGAAATAAAACTCAGAACCTTACATATACGCTATTAAGTAACAATAAGTTTTGAATTTATATTTCATAAATAAAAAAAAAATGAAATCTTAGTTTATCATATACCTTTCATGAATATCGTAAAAATGGGAGAAAATTAATTATCCTCAAAATAGAAATTTAAGCATAGTAAAAGTATAAGTGAATGACGTTTTAAGTCAATCAACATATTTAAGTTAAGATAGTATACAGCAAAAACTCGGAAATATTAGTGGAAAATTACACATCTCTATCCAATGTAGAGACTTGATAATAGTACCGTAAAAACAAGAGTCCACAACCTCATGCTTCTAGCTATATCAATATAAGCGTCCATCGTCCAAAGTCCATCTTCCTCCAGCGACTATAAGTCTGTATGATAAAATAGAACTTTATTCTTATTGACAGAATTCCTGTTTATTATCCCCGGAAACCCAACAAATCCACCCTCACTTAAAGCTCGCAACAATAAGTCACAAATAATGTGTATTATTGGATCCGCTATGGTACCAACAACGACCAACAATCCCTTTCCGGTGACGTCACATGTTTAGGTGGAAAGCGAATAAGCTACATTCAAACGATTGTTTTTAATCAACTTTTGACTGCCTCCTTTGTCGAGTGGTTGCAAGCGTGACTGTCCATCGAGAGGTCCTTGGTTCAAACCCCAGGACGGTCTATTAGCTCTTTCTAGATAGATTTTCTAGTTAAAATTTCAAATATCGGCTCGTAGTCTGGATTTGTGCCAAGTGTAGTAATAGACTATTCAAAACTAACGTACCATTATGTTTCTTATCACGAAGCATAGATAACATCTCTAAAGATTGATCAGTACCTACGTCTCTGCAAGCATGATTAATTAATCACAGATCCTAATCATTTTCTTCTGCACATTATTCTTCTCTAGGCTTTTTTCATCATGGATGACCATTAGCAATAATAATAGCTCTAAATATTCAGGTACATTCTTTCTATTTGACATATGCCTTGTGTTAAATGTTCACTATATCAAAGGCACATTTGTGTCTTATCTCCTAATCTTCTTTTTTGAGAAGTCGCTCTGTCTAGTTCAAGAAAGTCGACATGCAATCCTTATTAGTTCACCTTATCTTTCTGTAACCACTTCAATGAGAATAATAACAAAACCATATTATTTACCTCTAAACTGAGGCTTCCTTCAATACTATTCAAGCCTCTCCTATATGTTCAATAGCGTACTCGTTATTCGCTGATAGTACAACTGCATAGATAATTTTGGATCTTCATAATAATTTGTTAAACTTTGTACTTTATTTGGTTACAATAAAGTGTATTTTCAAATGAACTATTGAGAGTTACATAAGAACTTATATATATAGCTGATATGTTTTAAACAGAAAATGGAACTCTAGCCTTGTTCTAACATAGTTTGTTATTCAATAACGCGTTTCAGATATTGTATCGTGAAAAGTGTAGCTCAGGAAAGTACGGCTACATCAGCTTATTTGTTTTTTGATAGTTACGTAACATCGTGGATCGTCGTGATAAGGTTCATTTTGCTATGTTTAAACTGTCAACCGGCAATAGTCAGAATAAATGGAAATTCTTTATTACATTCAACCTGTATACATTTTGTACGCGGTCACAAAATGTTTCTGCGAAAAGCAGTTTGAGAGTATCGGATAGATGAGAAAGAACTTCGGCAGGTTTTAATTTCCAACAAATATTTCATGAATGTTCATGAATGTACGTACCAAAGGCCACCAAAAAACCTTTGTCTTGACCAAATGTGTCAGAGCTGATACTGGAATAGAATCACATATCTATGTATGGCACGAGCGTGTATGAAAAGACTGGTGAATGTCAAAGCTAAGCAGTTTTGTAACAATATAGTTATTTGGCATCGTCGCTCTCTATCTACTACGCAAGGATCCTGCTGTAAATATGTAGGTAATGATAATATTTAAAACAATTTAATTTCGAAAATCGTCAAATGGAGTGCGTATAATTCGGTCGTGACGAACATTTAATTGATTTTGTGAATTCCTTGATGGGTCGGTCATTATCTTTCTCCTTCGTAAGGAGTTTTAGGTTCATATTCTAACGGGAATGGCATCCGAATGACGAGTTCGATTATCTAAGTTTCTGTCTCAAAACATTTACCTTCGTGGCTGTCTATGGGACCTCCATCACAAGGACTTGTAGATATGATATATGTGAGATGAACACTTCTTTACTATTTAAGTTATATTTATAATATATAAGTAATATATAAGTTATAGTTATGGCTTTTTATTGGAAAATATGCAGATATATAGCAACAACACAAGAATAAAACAGACACTTCCACCTGCCTTATCTTTTACACTTCGGCCTACATTTCAGTTTCACCACTTGAACGTCCCATTGTGGAAAATGGGTTGAGACTATTGCCATAAACCAGGAACAAATCCAGACTGCGAGGTACTACAGGAATTTTCATGTTAGCAAAACAAAACCCTAACCAAGGATCGAACCCAATACCTCTCATTCAGCAGTCGCACTCGTAACCATTGGTCCACTGAGGCATTAATTTAATATATAAAAATGGTCGAACTCCTCTAAAACGGCTTGACCGTTTTTTTGTAATTTTGGATTTTGGTAGGCCTTGAAATAGATCGTAAGCTATTTTGTACCCTTAAGTGTAAATATCTATATTACTGATTTTTTTAAAAAAATTTCTAGGTTCGTCATCAAAATATACCAATGACTGGGGTCATTTTTTACCTTATTTTTTACCTTCCTACCCCACCTTCCATTTTTATCACGACTTTCGTATTTTTATATGAAAAAAAAAAACAAAACAATTTAACCATCGTACTTTTTTTACATTTAAACCATTCAAACACACTGTATATTCTTTATATTGTATTTAATAAGAAAAATATGTAATAGAAATAATTCCCATGGCAGAACAAAGTTTGCCATGACAGCTAGTAAAGAATAAAAAGATATTTACAGATAAGATATTGGTTATTTTTTATTTTTATTTTATTAAGCATATTTTTCCCCTAGGCTTCGCTCAGTTTACTAGTGGAAATGGCAATACGATACCGCGTATTTAAATTTCATCCTAATGTACTAGTAATTTTATTAAAGCCTTGTTACGTATAAGATTATTATAATAATATTAGGGAAAACAACATACTGTTGATATAGACCTAACGATAAATTATATTCACCGGGAATATGTTTAAAGATATGGGAAATTTATTTATACCCATTCAGAAGTAAGAAGTTATTTAAAAATGACGCGTGCCACCATAGCCTTGATTGATTCAAAAATCCCAAGTACTTCAATGTAAATGTAACAAGATCCTTATAAATATTTATCATTTATATTTTTTCTACCGTAACAAATATGGAAACTTATATAAGTTGGTGTTATAGTGATTAGAGTCATTTTTTAAATAAATACATTTTGATACAAACAGTTACAAAACTATGACACTGTTCGAGAGCATAAATCCGACACGCCTTGTCGTATCATCTGCCAACTGTAACGATTAAAGTGACATACGACAGTACTAAACCTATGGCTGACTTTATCCGCTCAGCTTTAAATCAATACGTTGAGGATCTAGAGAGAACTGGTAAAGGTAAAACTGGTAAAATTGGCGCATGGTGCCCTCTGTCTATTCCGTAAGACACGAAAATAATGAACGCTATAAAAGACATGTAACGGCATCTTAAATATAATTATGAACTTTAATGATTTTTTTAACTTAAAATGGTTGATTGTTACGGATTGATATTAAGTCAACCACGAGGGCAAATAGCCAAATTAACAATTTGCGCAGTTAGTGCTAATAAAAGTAATATCACGCCTGTTATCCTTGAAAAGGTAGGCAGAGAAATGTAAAATACTGCCACGTTTCACCAGTTATATTACATGTGTAATCCACAAAGCCATTGTCATATTTTAGCTCACATTCAACGCCAGCAACGGAACATACACCCCTCGGAACTTACTGTTAGAAAATGGTACCCTAGAAATAGAAATGTACCCTAAGATGTAGCACGCCTTCACAGTGCTTATCCACTCTTGTCTTCGATAAAACTCTTGTGTTAAACAGTAATGTGATAAAATTCATGAAGCAAATACTCTCTGTAATACATTGACGTGTACCGCTGTGTATGGTCGGGTTGAATATCCTGTGGCACAAGGAAATCCTAAAGCGCAGTTTAACATTAACATTCGTTTAATTATGCTCATCATCCGGAGTAAATTAGTTTGTTCCCGCATAAAGTTATAGATTTATTGATTTGCGTTTTCTATGATAGAAACATTTTGTATGTTGCAGAGAGTCAAGAATAGAATCCCTTGCAGTCTTTTCAGTATTTACTAAACACAATATATGATTTTATATAGATATTCGCATATAACGGTATTAGTTACTATCACCCACATTCATTTATTTTGTGTGATTTTTTTTGATAAATAAGGACAGCTACGGGCTGACCGCAGTCAGAAATCTTTAAAACTGATGTGCTTGTATAAAGAGAGTTATTAATGTGGTACCCGCATCCGAGTTTACAAGGGTGAAGATATCTGGTAATCGATGACCAGACTTCAGGACATAAGCAATAACGGCTTTTACACGGTTGTTACTGCTTATAACAAATATATTGCCGCGGCAAACGTTGTAGGACGCAGGTGGTAACTTTCAAAATGTAAATTTTAAAAAGTATTCTGAACGTATCATGTTCTTTCAAAGGGTCTCTGTCTGAGACCCTTTGAAAGTTACCAACTTTCACATTTATGCATAAATATTACTCCTTCCGTTTTACATCACTACAATTAAATAGGGCTTATAATAGCGTCGTTTTGAATAAATACTTTTCAAATGTTCAAGCGATTATGAAACGTCAGTTCATGTAAAAAAACATTAGGTTTCCTTAAACTTATTTGTGTTATGATCTGGTATTGTTTGGCTGATAGTATTTATGTATTGTGTAATTTCACTAAAATAATTATTGGAATATTGATGTCGCAATTGGAATTAAAGGAATCTCTTATTGAAATTGGAAATTCGGAAATTATATAGATAATTTTCTCATTAAAATTTATAGCATATTATATATTATTATTTATTATTACTTCTCATTCTAAATGAAGGCTGGGGCCCAACATTGCAACGATTAAAGGTTTTATTATAATATACAGGTATTTTCTGAAGCATGATAAATAAGGTTTATTATAACAGGTAAAATGGCTTAACTGCAATGCACTTTAATTATAAGCTGCCGTAAAATGTCAAGACAATGGCAAATGGCATTATTCATTATGCTGAACGCTGTTAGGATTCTGTTCATAGTTCCTTCCTTGTAATCACTGTTCAGTGTCCTTATATAAGGAAAGAGTGGGAGTTGCCAGTCGGGTAACTTCTTTGTTCGATTCTAGTTATAGTTACAATGCAATCTTTAGGTCTTCGAGTCAGGGTTGGCACTGAATTAAAAATAATATCGATTCTTAATAGTTTTGTGGCAAAGTCTTCATTATGACACACACGTTAAAAATCATATTGACCGACAAGTACATTTTGTTTGTCCGTCCTTAAAATAAATTAGTTAAATCTAATAATTACCGTTACATTCGCGAAACAAGGAAGCCACTTAAGAAAAGTATAGCAGGCGCAAATATACATAGACTCTTAATATATACGCAATTTTGATATATTACATACATATCGTACCCCCGGTGCGACACTTTCACTTTTGCAAAAATTGCAAAAATGAGTTAAAATGTAATAATTGTCCTAAAGCACTCCTTTACTTGATGCGGTAAAGTTACTTTAGTAGTACGAGAAGTTGATGTTGTAGTAATTGCTATTCATATACTCTATATCTTAAAGTCATTGTTTTGTGAGGTATCAAACTTTTAAATGCTTCTCCTGAAAAACTACATTTTGCTAAGTGACAGTGGTCGCACCTGGGTTGCGATATATTGTGCTTGCTTTATTGACTGCCTCTTTTTTCGTGTTAGATGGAAGCGCGACTGCCGATCGAGAAGTCTTGGATTCAAATTCTAGATCGGGTACTATTGGACTTTTGTAATAGTGGCTTGTAAACTGGACTTGAAAAACGATTTTGAACGATTTTTTGAGTTTCTGTTGTGATTTCTTCTCAGACCAGGGCGCGTAGACTCTCGTAGAGTCATTAGGTTTAAGTCGAGGAGTGTTTTCAAAGGGGTTTAACTCAATATCCACTACATATTAAGTTGGACCATTTTGACACTTTTCCATTAACGTACACAAGTGATCTTTGATGATTCTAAGTGGAAAAGATATAAATAAATAAATAAAAATAAATAGATTTAGCAAAACGTTTCGTCCTATTCAGATGAGTATTTATAATATATGGATGGATTTTTGCCTTAGATGATGATGACGAACTGCATCGGTTTCTATTTAGTTATCTAACTGGTAGAAAAGTTACGTAATTTCATAGTCTGTGGCGCTAGTGAATCCTAGATTACTCCAAGATAACAATAATTTCTTAGCTGTAATGGAAGCTAAAGATTCTCAACGGGTTAATTCTTCCATGAAGTTAGAAAACGGCGTCTAGAAATTTCCATTACTCTTTAATGTCTATATTTAATCTCAAAGAGAAATAAGGACGACCACTTGGTTAATATCGGGTGCTCTATAAAAAGTCAATTTTCGCGTATCGTTGGCAGCGGATGTGAGCGCTACATTTTAATTAAAACCGCGTCTTAAACTTTTAATATCTCAATGTAAGGCACGTGCAGTGAATAAACGTAATTGTTATTACTTTTATTGTTATACGAGTGTCATCACGCCCGATTCCTTGCGGTGTAAGCAGAAAGCACCGAGTGTCAAGTATCTCTAACCTTACAGAACTCCTCCTCATACATGCCGGTTCCGGAGCCGTCAAATTCCTTCATTGGCCATTTGATTTACATGGTCAAGATAAGCGAGTTTAGATTATCCTCGGCATGTATATCGAATATATTATTTTCATGATGCCCCTCTAATTTAATCACATGTATAAACACTCACTTTGTATTTAAATTTATATCACTGGTAATTTTTTATCCATTGGTGAGAAAAATAATTGAAATGAAATACATAATGGACGTAAAAATACATACAGACTTTAAATTAAAACTTTTCTAGTTTCGTCTAGCTGTTTCATGAGGTAAGTCCAAAATATGAACTCACTGGAGATTTAGCCACTGCTTACCCTAACAAGAAATACGGGGGACATTATGTGTATTTCTTTAAATAAATACGATATAATTCAATATTAAATTAAATTCCTGTAATTAGCGATAAGTCTCCACTATTTTTTATTCCCTTTAGTACCTAGATATTATTTTGAGAACATCGTGCTTCGAATTTTCAGACATCAATTGTTAGTCCACCACAAGTTTTGGAGTTTGCTTAAACCGCACAGACCGTTGTTTCAACTGAAACAATTGTTTTGTGTTAGTTTTCAGGAATGAAGACGCATTCGCTTGCAATTGTGAAAATGTAAATACGTGATTCTTTGAATTTTTATATTATCAAGACATGTCTGTTAGCAAGTAGGCAGAGGGCACGCAGATGCAAAATATACTTATGATAAAAGATCTGACCAGAAAAAAATATCGCCCTTTTTTGTCAATAACTCTTTTAGCTACTGTAATGTTGGGTTCAAATTTGAAAGATTGTATTCGTTTTAGGCGACAATATTATGAGCAAATATGTGGAATAACGTAAATTCATCCCTGTAATCCCCGAAGAGGTAAGCAGAGGAATGCAGAACACTCCCACGTTTCACCAGTTACGTTTACGTGCCACTATGGAATATGTTGTGAGCCTATTGCCAGGAATAGTCTATTGGATTAGCTAATTAATATCCTGTGGAATAATAGCATTACTTTATTAATGGATAGGATTACTCTATGCCTACATAACATGTGTCCTTTTGTGCTGACATATTCCTATAAATACAAGTTGAAACACACTAAAGTCTACAGGTTCATTTTTCATTCCTGTAGCGTAACGTGAAATAAAATACTAGTAAAAATTAAAGTCACGTAACACGCTGGAACGAATTAAAACTATAAATTCATTGTGCAATATCATTGTGTTCCTCGTTAGAGAAGCATATTTTTCATATTTGAATGAATATTACGTTTTTCATAATAAAACGTAAGTCGCTGTGGAATAATGAGCATTGGGTTACTTAGCGGTCGTTCATAATAAATCCAGTTGCGATAATTTATACATCTCTTTTTGAAATTATTCCAACATGAAATCCCAAAGAGTAACACGCAGTCCGCATTTATGCACCATGCATGGTAATATGTTCACCTTCTATTCTATAGAATGTATAATATAATATAAAAAGTGAAACGTAGAAGTATGGTAGGTATTCCTCTGCCCTTCGGGGAAGTTTACTAATTGAATTTAATAAATTATGATGATTTAGCTAATTCCTGTTGTAGATACTGTTCGTAGAAGACTTTATTATTAATTTATTATATCAATACCGTAGATCCTTTACACAGCAGACAGATAGCACAAAGTGTCAAATATAGTTACGCTTACAGATCCAGTTAGCTTCTTCTAATTTAATCAATCTACTAAATAACTCATTCAATAAAATACGATAAAATTGACAAGAAAAAAAAACAAACATATTTTGTGGTGATAATAAAGTCAAAAGTTTTATATAAATCATTTATTGTTAAAATTAAATATTACATTTGTTACTTTAGGATAAGTAAGGATTGCATACTTTGTTTTAATATTTTTTAGGTAAGTGAATAAATATTAAACATATTTATACAGCCACGATAAGCATAAATGGATTGCATGCATGTTAACCTTACACAATAACTGAATTGAATTGTAAATCATAAATCGCATTTTCGTTAAAACATTAAAACAGCTCGAACGCACTTCCATTGACACACCGAAGCATCGTCATCTATTATACGATTCTGAAAAATCACAACGTCATGCCAAGATGGCGGCGAATAATGGCACTACGCCAGACATTAATTTATTACAGGTAGTACCTGGTGTGGGAATGAATTGGTGCTTTGTTACTTTTAAGCTTGCGGTTTCGGTATTGGGAATTAATTGGTTCTTAGTTCTTAGTTCGTATTTAGTTCTTGGTTTTTGTTCTCGCTAATAAATCGCTTTGTTGGTATTGATTAGAAACTACCGAACGTTTTGATATTTTTGTGTCAGACCACCAGAGACCATGTTAGTTTTATGATATTTATTATTGTGTTATTTATTCAAGTTTATAATCAGGGTTGTAATAATTTTCGAAATATAAACCACTTAAAATAATAAAACTTGTGTTTATTCCTATTGGGTGTTTACATTGTTTTACATTCCAAGTTCTTCGTTTGATTATATATAATATGTATAAACAAACAAAGCCTTGAATTGATAAATACTACTTAATTTTATCAGTTACTAGTTCATTTTCTAACAAAGAATTACTAAAAAACTAATAAAAATTTGAGATCCAAAGATCCCAATTGCTGATTTATGAGCAAATAAACCCCACTAAATGGTAACAGTAACGTAGTCCCACGTCCAACTTTGGACAGAGAGAGATGGATTTCTGAATTTTCAAGTAGTGGTTTTGAGTCTGGAAATGTTCCCGGTGTGTGGCAATAGGCTCACCAGCTATTCCATAGTGGGACATAAACGTAAACGGTGGACCGTAGGAGTGTACTAGATTTCTCGCATTTCTCTTCGTGCATTACAGGCGTATTGGTGCGATAATTTAAATAAAGAATTAAGAGTGAAACTCCATGCGAGCGTCTAACATTCTCGATTCGTATAACCTGGAATTATTTAAGACAATAGTGAACAGGCACCTTCTAGATTTGTGAATGTGAATAGGCACCATCTCTTAAAAATGTGCGTTTTAAGTTTAAATCATCCTCGTCAGCCTCTTAATGTCCACTGCTGGACATAGCCCTCCCCTAATCGGCGCCACTCCATCCGGTCCTGGGCCTTCCGAATCCAGCATAAGGTCATCGAGTGGCGACCACGTCTCGGTAAGAGGAGCGTATGTCGCCCTCCTATCAGGTGGTCCGACGACCTAAGTTTAAATATCACTTGCTATTACGGTGAAGGAAAACATCGTGAGGGATCCTGCACACCTTGAGTCCTTAAAAAATGTTCTCTAAGGTGTGTGAAGTCTGCCAACCCGCACTTGGCCAGCGTGGCAGACTATGGCCTTAACCCTCT
>DWEJ01001250.1:0-13514 GCA_018245835.1 Mysoria sejanus stolli | reverse complement strand
TATTTATCATTTTTTAGACACAAATAGTTTTATAAGGACGAAGCATACGAGAACAACGGCACGTTCAATACAATGACATTAAACGTCTCAATGGTGAAAGCTATGTATCGAGTCCTAACACTCCTAACAGATTCGATGTAAAACAATCCTTAGGACTACTTATACGATCCTGAATCACGCTAACAGGTGTACGCTATAGTACACTTGTTAGCGTGATTCAGGATTCCGGTCAGGGCCATCTCTGGAGCGATAGAGGAATTCGCCATGCAATCGGTAGTTTAATACAGTGTGGTGTTATGTAACTAAGTGTATAGTTTTACAATTTTCAGTTTTTGTAAACTATATTCATTTAGTAATTAATTTCTATACTTATAAACCTGTTTTGGTCTGTTTTTTGGTAATGTTAAAATATTCCATTGAAGATTTTATCTATTTATCTAATCGATGAATTGTTTAATCTTCCATTACTAGGTGGCGTTACGCGCGCCCTGAATTACGCTAACCATTGTATTCTTGCTTATGCATAAATAAAGTTGCTCACATACATAGGCCGAAGTGAAACTAATATAAAGCGTGTAAAAACAATAATAATAATATAATATACAAAACAGAACAAATAATTATGCGCTCTGTGTCCTGCCTACCCCGTAAGGGGTGTAAATATATGTAAGTATCAAATTACTGTTTAAAAGTGATTATTAAAAGGAAGTTATGCAACATTGTCTGTAATGGGCTTTTGCTCGAGCGCGTCATAATTAGGAGCGTACCACTCAGCGTTATGTCACGGCTTGTTTCATGACGCTTATGTTCCATGAGTTTATTAGTGTTATATATCATGCCTCTTTACACATACAACACCTCAAAGGAACTCCTACGTCATCAGTATCATGAACACACATGTGGCTATAATAACATCTCGCGCTATACGAAGTAACTAACGTCCTCTACTTACAATACAAACCAATACAATATTCTTTATTGCACACTAATTTAGAATAAGAAAATGAGAAATAAAATTACATAACAAAATATAGCATGCAATAGGCGGCCTTATCGCTCTTGTAGCGACTTCTTCCAGGTAACCTATACGCATAGTAGGAAAACAATTAAGGGTTTGATAGGGTACGGTGTGCTGGATATATATATGTATAAGGTGGCATAAAACATAGGTACAAATGTTGCCAGCGTAAAAAAGGAAAGGAAAGGTAAACGTAAAAAGATGGAGGAAGTAAAATTTATGGACATTATCATTAACTTATTTTATACATCTAACTGGGAATCGAATTCAAACTACATGGTGATAATCACCATTGCGCCAATTCTCATTATTACTTTATTGGTTTTGAATACAATATATAAAGCTTCTTTCGTACAGCTAGCTACATTATATGGCAGACATTAAAAGACAGACCAACGTCAATAAAAATGTATCAATTACATGCAATTACAAGTGTAATGTATAATTACATAGGTTTATTAATGCATTGAGGTACTAGTTAGAGTAGTAGTATGCTACTAGGTGCGTACTTACCACAGGTGAACCTATTAAATGTCACATCACGCTTCTAATTGTCGAAGATGTCGGCAGAGGAATATAGAACACCCGACGTTACACCAATTTCGTTTACATCTCATTATAAAACATGTGGTGGAGGAGCTTATTGCCATAAACCGGGCAGATTTCACGATTCTAAGCCACGTCTAGAAAATATAAATTATAAAGCTCCAGTAGTGCTCTATCTGGGATTCGAACCGAGAACCTCCGGATCGGATGTGGCGCTTGCAACCAACAGGACCAACGAGGCAGTCAACCTGCTTGTAACCAGCTATTTCGGTTAATTGAATCTTAAAATATATCTCAATATCATCAAAATTGTGCATAGTGTAAAGTCGACGGTTAAAAATTGAGTTCGTTGTGAATTTATTTTGAAATGACAATAAACACATTTCATTTAATGTAAACATACATACAATGTAAGGGTAGACAGGAAGCGAATCAAATTACTAGGTAATATCTTCAAACGCGATGTGCTCGCTCGAATCATACGCATCCCTTGTCAAAGTACCACCTGCATTTCATTCCAAATGTGTATAAGTGTATATAGAATCGCTAACGTTGTTTAAAATATTTTGCTGGAACTTTCTACTCGATTCGCGTTTCATTGTAGTTACTGGAACTTTGCGATTTCATTTTGTAAAGCGTGCATTAAAACTCATTCCCGTAACCGTGGGATATAATGATGTTAGGGTGTATTATTGCGAGTATGAATTGATTTTCAAATACAGCTGGTTCTATACTATGTAAATACTTTTGAATTTATTCACTTTTAATGATCATTCAACGGTAAACGATAGGGTGTTAAAATCATAATTCTACCTTTTATTGTATTATTATCCCTTTTTCTCCACCGATTAAGGTAGATTTCACATTAGGTTGTGAAGCTAATGCATAGTCCGTCACGTTGACCGTGTAACAATCGATAGGTGTTAAATGCCTTATCGTTAAGACATATGAAATTTATTTTTAAACATAATACTTATTATTGTGGAAATATAAATGTAGGTTTTCTATGTATCGTCTGTAAAAAACATATTAGCTATAAAATCACATTTTTTTCAATGTAATAAATATTTTTTTCAAAAACGTCTCCCAAACAAAATATCGAAATATATCCCGAAACTGCAGTACGTTTGGGAACGCAAGTGCAATTATACGAAATGTATTTTACATAATAAAAATGAGAGCACAAGAACACTCACGACTCTCAACTTGTTGGTCGCTTTGTATAACTGCGTTCGTAATTATGTACCGTGTGTTTTCTTTTCACTTTTCAGGTGTAGATTTAAATGCTTCAGGTGTAAAACGGGTTAAAGAATTGTTATTTACAATACCTATTTCTTGTTTAGTATTGCTTACTCGTAATTTTAAAGTATCCGTTTAGTTTGTGGATGGATGGATGGATGGATGGATGGATGGATGGATGGATGGATGGATGGATTCGGGTAGCACAGGACTGAAGAACGTAGCGCAACAAAGTGGAGGCCTATACCCAGCAGTGGGGAGATACGGGCTGATTAGTTAGTTAGTTAGTAGTTTAGTTTTTATGTAAGGAAACGGCAGTGATAGCAGTGATAGGCTAGTGGTTTTAATTCGACTTCTTACTCCAGGAGCCCGGGTTCAAATTCTAGCATCTCTTTACAAAAATGTGCGTTTCAAGTTTAAATATCCATTGTTATAACGGTGAAGGAAAACATAGTGAGGAAACATGCACACCTTAGAGTGGTAAAAAAATGTTCTCTGAGGCGTGTTAAGTCTGCCAACTTTGCACTTGGTCAGAGTGGCAGACTATGGTCTTAACCCTTTCATTCTGAGAGGAAACCCATGTTCTAACGGTGGAACTGTAAAAGGGTGGGAAATAAAAGGAAATGACATAAACTTTAAGTCTAGAAAACAGTATGATTTATCAGCCATCAAGGGTTTTAAGTTGGATATATGTCAACCTAATAAATTACTAATAGCATTGTGAAACAATGCTATTAGTATTAGTATTAGCTTTGGAGGTCGTTAAATGTATACACATTAAAACGTGCGGCGGACCAATTTCTCTGGTTTTTTATTATTTTTTAAACAAAATATTGCGATCCGTGATCGGCATGTTCAACGTGGGGATGATAGGAAAAAGCCACTCAAGTAAAGTCTGACTCCAACAGCGTACTTAGGCGTACAGGCTGGTGATGAAAGAAAATATGCTAAAAACGATGAAAATCTTTAAAAATAAAATCGTTGACAATTGAATTTTTATCATACATTTAATAGAACCGATTGATGTAGATATGTATGTACTTACAGACCAAGTTCGTGTGAAAGTCCAGATGCAAATACAATCCACAGTCACTATACATGTGTACAACAAAACATTTATGCAACACTCATAACTGTATTACTACAGAAATAGCAAATACTCGTAGTTTTCATTAAATCGATACCTACAAAATACTAATTTAACTTAGTACGATTTTAATTGCTATATTGTCTGTTAACTTTTAAGTATCGTGATAGTGGATACTTTATTGACTTGTTTCTTTTCCAGTGACGTCACCGGGATCCGGAGCCAACGTGCAAGTGTGCCAAGTTCTGCTTCTCCTCCAAATTATAGTTTGGGCTAACAACACATAGGCATATTGTAAAAAATATATATATAATATATAGATATAACATAGCTGTATTCAATTCGGTGGGTGCGGGAGATGTGAATTTACGAATAAGATAGTTAATGTACCTAAATCGAGCTGACTTTACCAAAGATTGTAAAGACTAAGAAATATTGTTGATTTAATACAAATTATATGTCGAATTAATCGTTTAATTTATCCCTTCCTGTGTTTTAATTTTTATTGTCATTTCATCATAGTTATATAGCCGTTCAATTTAATACACAATTAAGAGAATTTCGAACAAAAGGCCAAGTAGTTACCAGAGCCGGTCTTAACTTTGATGGAGTGAATTTCTTCGAGCGATTTCTGAGTAAAGAACTTTTTCTAAATAACAGAATAAGCCTAAGAGAATCCTTAGGCTTTCTATATATTTCACAAGTTGCTTCCCTGGCACAATCAGAATACTTTTAAATCAATTTTGGACTGCTTAACTTTAATTTGGATTGTATTATTAACAAAATAAGACAACAAAAAAGAACATATCTTCACGCCGGGTCCCTTACGAGGTAGGCAGAGAGCACCAAGTGCCAAATATGTCTATCCTTACAGACTTAACGCGCGTCCTCCACTTTCATAACTCTTTTCATACATGCGCGCCGGTTTCGGAGACTTCTGACTCCCCCATCAGCTAGTATTATATTGTACTGAATACTAAGAGTGTAAGAAAAAGTTACAGAGGACAGATTAAGCAGTTAACATAAAAAAACTTTTAATTCAGACGGCTCGCAAACCGGTAGTAATTGCCTCAAGTTAACATTATTGACAAATGTTGCTCTTTAGTATTCCAACAGTCGAATGTTGTACGATCGATCGATTGATTTTTATTGCTCAATTATCAATACCTACAACAATATACCGATCGGTCAAAAGCGTTATATCAGAAATGCTTTGGTGCTTGAACCGCTAGAATTTTAGCAGGGAATACTTAAAAAATGTTTACATGATACTTGGTAAATTAAAGTGTAAATAAGATAAGATGCTATTTGATTTCAGTATCTTAACAAATACTTTCTTTTCGAACTGTAATAATAATTCAAGATAAAATAAATAGCTGCCAGCCACTACTAAGGTAATTATAACACTTAATTAGAGTAATTTGATTTCCTCATGACAAATACTTAGATTGAAACCAAAAATCAATCAACTGCCTCGTTGGTCGTGTGGCTGCAACTGCGACTGCAGATCGGGAGGTCCTGGGTTCGATTCCGGGGTCGAAGACTACAAAAGAATTTTTCTAATTTAGAAATTTTCTGATTTAGAAAATTACTAGAAAATTTTCTAGATAAAAATTCTAGAAAATCTAAAATTAAAGGCGATAGTTGGCGGTAGGCTCACCACCTATTCTATAGTGGGACGTAAAAACGTATGCGGTGAGACGTGGGAATGTTCTTCCTATGCCTACCTCTTCGGGGATTACAGGCGTGAAGATAAAAAAAAGGAACCATAAATCAATTCGACATACTATTCTATATAGTCATCAATACTATTTTCCAATACATATGAAGTCACGAAAGTAATCAAAATTGGTCATTTGAAGCTGGGAGAGTACAGAGCCGACCAAACACGGCACATTGTTTGCGGTGCAAGCAATAAAATGGCCAGACTGCCGCAAATGAACTTTTTAATTCCCTGTATTTGGCACGAAATTCAACAAATTGTATTTTAGAATTGGGGATTGGATGAATGTTATGTTTGATTTAAATGGAATTTTCAGCTTTATTAGGTAAAATAATAATGGTTCCAGAAAAAAAGACACCAGCAAAGAATTAAAATATTTTATTACATAATAGTTGTATAATAATTACATTGACTGCCTCGTTGTGTTGGTTGCAAGTGCGACTGCCGATGGGGAAGTCCCGGGTTCAATTCCCGGTTTGAACACTACAAAATTATTCTAATTTAGATTTTCAAGTTGTGGCTCGGAGTCTGGATATGTGCCCGGTGTATGGTAATAGACTCACCACCTAATTCATAGTTAGCCATAAGCGTAACTGGTGAAATGTGGGAGCGTACTACACTACTCTGTTTACCTCTGCGGGGATTTTGGTTATCTATTTTACAGGTTGACTGGCTAGTTGAATGACGGAGTTATCACTGTTATTGTCTCCAATGGACTTGCAAATTCTATATGTTAAAACGACAATCGTAACATATTATTATAACCAACTTACGAAATCCCTTATTTTTTGGAGGGCTTCGCGCCGATATCACGGCAAGAATTTAATATATGCATTACGCGTGTGTGGTAAACGTGAGCTTGGAATCATGGAAAATCACCTCGAACGCTGTAAAGAAATAGAACACATGCTGAGAGAACCTACAGGGAAAAAATTCAACATTCTTTTACATATTATTATGTGGTATAAAATTTCGACATTGGGTGGATAGTAAATGGACATGCTAATCGACGCAGATTTTTTTTTCTTAGAGATAAGTATTTAAGGTATAATTATTTTCATGATGTTTTTAATTTAATTTTGTATATTTTTGTTTTAATTTATCATGTATCTGAGTTAGTGTAATTGGACTTGTCCGTTCTAACTATAAATAAGTAAATAAATAAATAAATAAATTAACAGTCCAAATACATAGTAGTTACAGCAATACATTATCTTATTTCGATTTGCCTGGTTCCAAATGCACTCCTGTATTCCGGTTCGTGTGAGGTGTAAATACTAAAATAGGAGTACACGATACGTTCATATCAATCCGCTCGGATAGCGCAAGGGGGTAGCGTATGTGAATGACATGTGTCAGTGGATATCTATAACGGAACTGGAGTGATATTACAGTATTCTGTTCATGACGCAACATCGAGTGGCGCACCCAATTGCTATTTCCTAATATCCTATCGTTCTAGTCTGCTGTTACACAATATATTTCTTCATCATTGTCATAAACCCTTAGGTTTCCGCGTGACGAGTACCTGCATCATTACAGTAAGCGAACGTAACTATGGACAGTAAGCGATATTTCACAAATTAAAGTTGTATAATTTTGTAAAGAAATACGTGCAATCTTGGCTATAATCCCAGTTCTGCGGCCATGGAAGGCTAACCTAACCACTGGGCTGTCAATGCCACGGAGTATGTTTCTTGAATCTTTATAAGAAAAGTTTCAAGTGAAGTTATTAGTGAATTATTGAGTGAATCCTCTCATTCTGAGAGGAGACCCATGTCCCAACAGTGGAACGATAGTAGGGTCGATATGTATATATGAAGTTAGTAGAGTAATTTTAGTTCCATCGTTAGTAAAAAATATACTTATATTATATAAATAGTTTCGTGTAGTTAAAACAGCAAACTGTGCAATTACGTTAACATGATATTTCAACGCAGTTACACTTTTATGATTTAAGACTAAATTGGAATTCAATGAGATATGAAACCAAAACTGCTATTGAAATTATGTCAATCAAAAATATTTTTGTATATTTTTAGGATTACAAATCTGTAATGTACAGCATAATTATAATATTAGTTATGCAGAAAACAATAATATTACACGAATTAGGAAGGAAAGCGAAAGGAGCGCTTCCATTATTATTAGTCCGAAAAGCTTTATAAAAACTCCATAGAATAAGAAGTAACGGAAACGTTTAGTATTACGTAATTCATCAACAATCTCCTTATATATTTAACGAACAAGAAAAGGTTTAAGCTTTCTAAATCTAAACGGAGCCGTCTTAGGTTTCAGTACCGTTATGAAATGTTAATTCACAAAGTTAATCCACAATCTAGACGAAAATATGTTCTTAACCTAATAACATTGTATATTGTAAAGAAAATTAAATCTGATGCTATCAAAGAGTTATATTACATGACCTGGAATGCGCAAACCAAAGAGAAACAGTCAATTATTCTCTGTGAAATGTTACCAAGCACTTTCAAATGCGTGTAGGTATATTTCACAAAGATTATTTCTGTAAAGAGTTAACTACATTTAAAAAAAGAACTTCAAGGATTATACATTTTTTGTTTCACGTTATATAACGTTTATAGACTAACATCACGCCTGTAATCCACGAAGGGGTATGTAGTGGAGAGTAGTTCACTCCCACATTGTATCAGTTACGTTTACATCGCACTATAGAATACGTGATGAGTTTATTGCCATACACGGGACACAAATCCCGAATCTGAGCTACTACTAGAGATGTTAAGTAGAAATTCGAAGTTAGAAAGATACAATAGTAGCCGAACCGGAATTAAAACTCCGGACTTTTCGATCAAACACTCCTCTGCCAATGAGGCAGTCTGGTTGTAAACAGGCAGTAGATTTATACTGTAGCCTTGAGATGAAACTGTAAAGACGGGAAATATCGTAAGAGCGGAAGGAAAAGTCTCCAGTTTTTTTAATATTTGCGAAGGATTATCTATTGTTCCCGAGAACACGAGTTGGGTGTTAGGCAACTCTTTAGTGTGTACAAATTGTTTCATTAATCCTTTAAACTCGTTAAAAGCTTGGAAATCTTCACAACTCTGTACCGTCGAAAAAACTTCAACCCTTGTTTTTTTAAAAGACTCCAACATGATTTGCAAAAGAGAACAACATTACGAGATAAATGCAAAAGGTTCGCAATTTTTTTCTGCAGGGAAATTTCGTATCCATCGTCTTAATTTGGAATCGTTAGCGTATGAACGAGATTGAAATTAAAATGAAACACGGAATTAGATTGTACCTCTAAATTGGCCGTAGCAAAAGATTAGTTATAAACAATGAATTATTTAGTCAAGTTAATTAAGGTGAGTCAAGCCGGCTTAGTAATGTATAGCACTCACGAAACATTTAACAATGACATTATAATCAGAAAATTTTTAATTCATGAAAGTTTACAAGTCAAACAGACTGATAGATGTCAGATGTCAGATGTTTCTGACAGATATTCTATAACTAGGTAACGGAAATCAATCCCTGACATCTATCTTATAAGACTGCTCCGCAAAAGAGAGCTTTTGTTTGATAATTGTTGAAAACACATCGTTTATACAACTTTAAAAGAATTTCAATATTTAAAAAAGCATACCAAAGAAATTTGCGTCAAATACCTACTGTTCAATCAAAATACTTCCTAGCGCTTTTAAAGCGACTTTAATATGACGTTGTCAAAGAGAGAAATATAAGTCCCTGAATACGGTATATAAAACGAACCATTCCATTATTGTTCGCGAACTGTTTTCGAGCAATCCTCTCGACAATTAGTATAACTAGGATATTGACATTACTACGTAATGTTTATATACACGTGTATCAGTGTCGGACGCATGTATATTATGCGATTAATTAGTACTTTTATATGAGACCAATAGTTACTTTAGCACTTATTTGATTTCACGTAACAACAATTAGAGTATGGAGATTAACTGTTTGTAAAAGGTACTGAATTAATATTTAGAGAATTGAAGATATGTCTGAGGGCCATAATAGAAACTTAATTAACTGTTTGTAATAGATACTGGGTTAATACTTAGAGAATTGAAAATATGTCTGAGGGCCATAATAGAAACGAAGAATTGAATATATTATATGACTTAAACATAACAGAAACTGAGATCTATAATAGAAGGAGTGATGCTTGGCAAAGTTTCTTATAAATGATATCTTAGTGTTTCAGATTTAGGCTTTACTTCTTGGAGATTTTAATTTCGAATCCTGAGTTGTATCTTTTACTTTACAAAGTTATGTAACTTATTTAGAACAAAATTTAATTACTTATAAGTGTGAAGCATTGTTAGACATCCGAACATCTTTGAGTTTTCCATATTTTCTGAGGCATATGAAATCTGCGAATTCGCATGTGGTTATTAGTGTGACGGGTTAACTCGTCTAATAGCTTCTACTTTCAAACTCGTCTCCAATAGTGGGACGAACAAAGTGTTGGTGATGATGACGTTTTATTTGGACTATATTTCTTTCTGGATTGTTAGTTTATGTTAACTAAAAATTACAATATTTTAAATTGAACACAATATTCATAACAGAAAACCGTCTCTAGGCTCCAAATTATTTTCTTTTTTTGATATTTTTCTCATTCTTATTTCAATTGTTGTTTCAATTTGTATAGAATATAATGAATACAAGTGACTAAAAATATCACAGTAGCGAAGTCAAACTCCATTATCCTGTTCAAAGGGAGCTTTCGAAGAGCATATGTTTCAAAGTAACTCCTCTAACGTATTTATTAGAGTACCTTGATGTTTCTTCACTACAAAGTAACAGAGGTTATTCAATTGAAATGTTTAAGCAAAATTATGAAATATTCTTCGTAAAATACATGAACAGCCTAACTTTGTTTAGTGACACTGCTTAAATAGATTTTTCAAGCGACACATAATATGCGCAGTTTAATTTCAAACATCATCATTAATTTGTATAACGTTCCATTGTTGTATGTAGGTGTGATCTAATTATGAGTACTTCTCAACATCTGTTGCGCTGGCAAAGTGCGGATTGGCAGAAAGGGAGGAATCTTCGAGGCCCATAATCCCTGTACAGTGACAATAATGACGCAGTGTAGGATGACCTAATCCCACCTCGCTCCACCGGTTAGCAGACTAGATACGTTTAAGAGAACCTTTATAATTTATGCAGGTTCAGTCACGATATTCCTTCATCTTTACACATTGTGGTATATAACCTTAAAACGCACATATCTTGTAAAGAGGTGCGCGTCAGGATTTGAGACGGGAACCCTGGAACGCGGTTACAGAGGTGACGTTACGTTTCAGTATACAAGCCAAAAAAATCTTCAGTAGATAGCAATATGGCCTTAACACTTTCATTTTAAAAGGAGACCCCTATTCCAATAGTGGAACGATAAAAGGTTCGGAAAAGATAGATAGCACTGTTATTTTAATTATTACATTGAAGTTAAATTACTTGTAACTTCAACTGTATGTTTATGACTTTTTAGATGATTCTTATTATAATAGCAGAAAACGTACCTACATAATTATTAAAATGTAGATACCAAGATTAAGCACAGCGCTCCCGCTATTCGTCCCGCGCTCGATATTCGCCGTGCGAGTTTGCTGAGCGCCGCATAACTAAGTTTAGTTACTCAGCGCTGGAGTAAAGTTCGCACAAACTTATAAGTTTTGTAGCGAATGGGAATTTTAGATTGCTTCTGACGCACTTTTCACATCTGATGTTTGTCATTTGTGTGAATAACAGAATTGTTTGCTACTGTGTATTAGGTAGGTAACTATTTTTTTTTCTGACCCTTTTATCGTTACACTACTGGAACATGGGTCTCCTCTCAGAATGAGAGGATTGAGGCCGTAGTCTGCCATGCTGGCGGGTTGGCAGACTTCGCACGCCTTAGAGCACAATTTTTTTTGTGAATTCTAAGATGTGCAGATTTCACGATTACGAGATTTCACTCACGATGTTTTCCTTCATCTTAATCGCAAGTGATATTTAAATTTAAAACTCACATTTTTAAGAGATACCCACTAGGATTTGAACCCGGCCTCCCGGAGTAAGAGGTCGAATTTCAAACCACTAGGCTATCACTGGCACTAAGGCAAGTAACTCAACTACTGTGTATGGCGTAGGTAACTCAATTGACCGATTGTAACAGAACCAACATTTACCTAGTAACATTCATACACTAATTTTCTTATTTACCACTCACCGCGGGCTATTAACGAAATTAAAACATATATACAATTATAAACAAAAAATAAAAGAATCGTTTAAATTAAAACTAAGAACATATCTCGTTTACAAAGCAAACCAGTTTCCTTAGTGCACGTCTTGTGCCGCATTAACTACGTTTATTCAAACAGCGCCAATGTGTGCTCGCACAAACTTATAGGTTTCGCTGCAAATGGGAATTCCAGATTGCTTCCGACACACTTTACATGCTCGTACCTGGCGGTCTAGCATTTGTCCGACTAAAGGAAGTATGAGTCGTTGAGTCTCGAAATAGCTTCGTATTTCTTTTGTCTCTTTTCTGGGAACATTCGAGACGGTGCTTTTAAAGGTAGGACGGCGAATTTATAAGGAAACCCCTTTTTAGACACTCCTCTGTGCTTAAGTTGAGTACATACACACAAGTTATGTATGTTTAAGTATTATGCCTTCATAATATGTATATTTGAAGAATTGTATATGTCGAGTTAGTGACGCTTTTTTGCAAGGCTCTTTGTATTTAAGTAAATAAGTATACTTTAATATTATTTGTATTTAATTGTAACGACGCTTTGATCTACACATCTTCTATACAAATAAATAAAATTGGAGTGACTGTTTGTAATATTACAATAACCGCTTTCATCTTAATGCGTACGTAGGTATGTACATAATGTATATACACGGTACACATACCAAAATTTATTTTTTACAATTTCTGTCTATCTGTGTCTATCTTTCAGCCTGTTTGTTTCTACTTAAGCTAAAGCTTTTTACATTTTACAATTTGTTAATTTCAACGCGGATGAAGTCACAGGCACAGCTAGTTAAGTGATTAAATTATTCAAACATTGAATAAAAAACATTGAATGCCAATACGTATCAACATAAATATGCAAAAGAAATATATTATAATACACAAGGACGATACATCAATGTACTGACCATAGCGAACGAAGAACGCCGGGTTTCTGAATAGCTTCATATATCACATGTCTGATTTTCCGGGCTTATATTTTTCGCTATTCCGCATATCATAATAGTAATGTTCCAACACGAATAACACAAATAATGGTGAAAACAAATCCTTTCTTTGTATAAAAATATATTCTTCATCGTCCATTTCATATTTATTGTTCATTCATCATTAAATTTATTGAATGTAATAGCATTGTTACAAGGGTACACAGGTAATATAATGTTGCCAGGTTGCTAACCTCCATAGAAGTTCGTATGCAACCTTAAATTAGATTTGCTCCTGCTTCAGATTAATTATAAACGTGACTGCTCCTGAGGGTTAATGTCGACAAAGGCGAGCTCACTTGGGGCTAAAAGCTGATAATGTCTCGTATGTTACTGTGTGCGCTACACCCTTTAAATCGGAATTATAACATCTCGGTGAAAATAACTGCGGCGATAATGTTTCCGCTCTTTAATTTTAGAGTAAATTCTGTATCACCTTCAATATAAAATGGGTTGTAATTTTTTTTTTTAACTGCACGCCTGTAATCCCCGAAGAGGTAGGCAGAGGAATGCAAAACACTCCCACGTCTCACCGCGTACGTTTTTACGTCCTACTATGGAATTGGTGGTGAGCCTATCGCCATGCATCGGGCACGTATCCAGACTCCGAACCACTACTAGAACTTAAATTAAACTTAGAT
>DWEJ01001249.1:0-13515 GCA_018245835.1 Mysoria sejanus stolli | reverse complement strand
AGCAAATCTAAATTAAAATTCTAGCAGTGTTTCGGAGTCTGAATATGTGCCCGATGCATGGCAATAGGCTCACCACCTATTCCATAGTGGGACGTAAACGTGACCGGTCAATCGTGTGAATGTTCTGCATTCCTCTGCTTACCTCTTCGAGGATTACAGGCGTGAAGTTACGTACGTTTTATGTCTATTGGATATTTCAGCTTTACTCGTTAATTGAGAAACTTCTACATTTTCAGTCTCGAATTTCTCATTAAATGTCGTTCAATAATCTCCCTGCGATTTGTACGTAATAACATAAAGCATTCACGAAAAATATTAATCCTTACATAATGGTTATTCATTACAAAAGATTTCTTGTGACAAAACTTTGTTAAAAAATCGAAATATGAACTGCTCCGCAAATTCAGAAAACTTGTTTATTACATACACCGTATATTGTGTAATAATAAAAATATTGTTAAGTAACAACAATTGTATTGTTTTAAATAATTACTGGTTACAATAATATTATATAATTGTAATTGTGCCATAATATAAAATTGTAATTTGAAACGAAAATTTATTATATGTATCTAATTAAATTATTGAACAAATGCACTGAGCTGTACCGTAAGTTTGTTAGCGTTTCCAGTAAATCATAAAAACTTTACATCTCCGTTTGTTGACTCAAATAATGTACAATCGTCTTATACGTAATAGCTCCTAACGCATCCAGACTATTTTGGTCTTTGCTCATTTGTTCAATTGATTTGTATTATATTATGCATTTATTATTCATTCAAGTACTTATGTTTTTGATTCCCTTAATTATTACATTAATATGTATACATTAACAATTAGTAGTTAAGTAGCGACATAGAATATAGTACAAGTGTCATTTCATTTTTGTTCGCAAAGATACATTTGTGAAACGGTTGAATTTTATAAAGAATGATCCATTTATCAAAATAATTAAGTGACAAGCAATAACCGATAATTTTGATGCGATTATATTGGAGGGGCGTCTCGAAACGACTGTGGATTTAATGACTAGCTTGCTAGTATTACATGCGCGTAACAAAGTAGAGAAATATGTGGGATGTTTTTAATAAATAACTATTTACAATCACATCCGTATTAGCATGCTGCAGTGGTAAGTAATGTTTCCATTTGTAATCAGCGGAGCGAGGCGGCCGCGCCTCGCAGTCTGCGCCCGCGATACTACGCACACTGGCGCGCATTACATATTTACGTAACTACACTTTTTAACATCCTTACGTTACGTTTCATTTGCAGTCCATTCGCAGGCCGTGTGCATTACTTGACTAGATCACAGAATCGGATAACCTGCGCACGTCACTAGGTGTTTTCTTTTTAAATTCGAATTTCGTAAATGTTCGTTCGTCAAATCTCTGCACAGATAATACTGTGCAGAGATTTGCGGAAAGCGAAAATATTGAGTAAACCGTCAGGAGTAATCAGGATTAAATCGAGTTAAACTAACAGATAACATCAATGATTTTATTACAAAGTAGCTAACAGGTTATCGACCTCGATTGAAAATTGATTCTCTCTCGCTCGGAAAAGGCAATATCATGAGAATACAAATGATGCGAATACGTATCAAGTTGTCGTGGGATTCTCGTGCGACGTTTATGTAACACCTGGACGAGTTTTGCAATGTAGCAACTTACTTCGAATTTTAAAATTGTTTCACAGGTAGCTAATAAAAAAAGTTTTTTTTTTACATAAATCGTAAATGCTTCGACGCTTTTATTTCATCCTTTTTAAATGTCGGTAATCTTAATTCTTTATCGTTGCTCGGACTTGAAAAATATTACCATGGATAAAAATTAAATAGAAGACGTTAAAAAGGTCTTCTATTTAATTTTTCTCCATGGTATCATCCATCTATCCATCCAACAGAACATAAAAGCTTAGATCTTTTCATTCTATCGTATTGAAATTTCGTAATGTTTCGCATAAGGGACTCTACTAAAGTACTGAATTGTATTGTGCCACGCTCCGTGATTGGCATAGTAAGGTATGCACAAATTGTCTTTGTATTTGCATCTAGTGGTGCATGCAGCTATTATTTAGGTGACTAAGACATGGAATTTCTATTTCCATATGATTACATGTCAATCATGTGATATTTTGCCAACATTAATGTCGCATAAACTGAGCTAGGCATTGATTATACCTGCAAACGGAGGTAGCTGGCACGTTTTATTAGTTTATTAACTTGTAAATGTGTACAATTGTAAACATCGTATGAAAACATAAGGAAATGTTTTCCGTTATTACATTAATGTAATAAGTCAACCGCAATAAGTCAGCGTTTCTGCTGGGCAATGAATTATTACGTCGGTGACGTAAAGCGTTCCATAGAAGATTTATTGCTTCATATACGGCCATGCATTTCACATTAATTAGAAATACTGCGATATAAAGTGGGCGAGCGGCGACGTTTACTGTCGAGCAAGGACTAGATTCAAGTGAGCAGCCATAAAAACTTAAGGTAACTATCGGAAAATTGTCGCAGACACCTAGTCGCTAAGGAAAGCCGCGGAACGTTCTAGATCGTGCATTTATATAAACATACGAACGCGGCCACTCGTGCGTTGGTTTTATTCGAAACACTTGAGCAGTCGCAAATCCACATGTTGCAAGTATAAAATTAAAAATCCAAAAAGTCAACGCCGAGAACAGGTTTGAGTGCGTATTGAGTTGTAGATAAAAATTTTCAAGACGACATCTGGGACAGTTGCAACTTTCTGACTCATTATTTTCCGCAATAATACAAATTATATTTATACTGTTACTTTGGCCTATAGTTACACGTTATTTCCAATACAATACGTAGTTGGGATACATTCGCTGTTCTATTTTTAGCTGACAAATATATTTTCCTAGCATATAATTTGTGCGTCATAAAATATGTGATGTGCTTAAGCCCGAGGCGTGCATAAATCCAAGCGAAGTGGTCATCAAGAACGATGGCTCTTCATCTCGTACCGGCCACCCTGAAAATGTAGAATAAAAAGAAACAACACACGTCTACTTCTGCGCGGGCACTGGCATTAATCGCGAATGTCCAGACCGATACAGATTAAAAAAATAAATAAATACGTAAATGGCGCTTTTGTGGGCAAACGTCAATTGTGTTTGTTTGACGGCACAGTGACTCTTCCGGTGCAGGGAACAAGGTTGAAAGTTGCTTAGCTATTAATCGATAGGTGTAAATTTATATTGGCCGGTTAAAATAACCAGACGAACTGGTTGGGTCTAGTGCCGTTGAACCGCACAGGTGGGCCTTGGATTACGAGAGATAAATTTAATACGGCATAATAATAGAGTGCTTACCGATTGACGTATAAGTATAGTATGCTCATCGAACTGAAACCGAGAGTTACGTGTGACGGGACACCGCGGGAAAATAAAGCACACACACCCAAGCACACAAGTACACAGATAATTTTACGACCGCTGGTGGAACGACATATAATGAACAAATGCTTACATTTTTTCGTACGTAATTCAATTTTAAGCCTATTTTGATGAAACTATTAGAAACGAAGTTAATATCTCTGAATACTGAATACAGAATTCATGAGAGAGCTTCATCAGTTTGTTAATTCGATGTTAAGCAGCAAATTGCGTTAGTTACATTTTGGTACAGTAGCAATACAGAGTCCCGCACTTGCAATCGAATTTCAAGGTTTCTCGGTATTATCCTATCTTTTTTACAGCCAAAACATGGTTTCGTTTTATACAAGTTTCCACTATTACATTTAAAAAAAATATTAAATAAAATTACCAAAGCTATTTTGATTAATAGATACACAGACAGGATAAAAAATCTCTGAACCATAGTGCTTCCATAGCGAACCTAACCGCGCTAATGTGGCGCCGAAGGCGGAAATCGCATACAGGAAGCGGACATGGGTATAAAGAATTCTTACAGGCATTATGTAAATGTTAATTACTACCCACATAATTGCCAGTAACAAGTAAAAAATGTATGATGAAATCTACTCATGTGTTTTTTATGGAATATTCTTTTAAAAGAATTTCTATATCGCTCAAATAACGGCTTAGTAATTTTTAAATATATTAGTCTTTAATAGGACGTGTATTGTCATACTAACCGAAATAATAAAAACGTTAAATCTAATATGTTTTTATGTTTATAGGTATAAATATGACTCACATAAAAATATATTAAATATTCTGCGGAATCCCCTGAGAATAATTCCGTTAAAATATGCTAAAATCAATTGTCAAAGGCGCCATATTTTTGTTTTTGATAGCAATAGGCAAAAGTTATCAGGCACTTTTTCAATTTGAAAGACCTAACAAAAACCAGAATAAAATTTTTTGCTCGTAATGTATAAAATATTTAAGAAAAGAAATGGAACGATATGTTCCATTATGACATTATTGTGGAACCTTATTTTGACATTAAATATTGTATACAGTTATTTCTGTATTGTAGCAAAGAAATTTTATCTAGAATAAAAATATGCCTTTCTTTTCTCTTAATTATAACGCTCGCTACGTAAAAACAAATTGTTGAGGAAACTAGTACCGAAAAGTCTAGAAGGTTGATCGCGAAACAATCAACTTATTTTCCATTCAACGACTTCATAATTTGTTTTTCAAGGAAAATGCTTAGAAATTGATCCCTGGATTGTTTCTTTTTATTGATATCATTATAAACTACATAATAATTATTATTATTCCTGCGGTAATATTTCGAGCGAATTAACCTTTTTGTACAGTTCAAAATATGTAACATCACGCCTTTAATTCCCAAAGAGGTAGGCAGAGGAGTGTGGTACACTCCCACGTTTCACCAGTTATATTTAGTATGGAATAGTTATGGAGCCTATTGCTATACACTAAACACATTTCCAGATTAAGACTAGTACTTACACTGGGTACATTCCAGACCAAATCTAGGTTAGAAAAATTAAGTAGTGCCTGACCAATTTATCGACATTTACCACTATATTTACCACGACCAATTTATTACTGTTACATTTCTATTATATTTGTGCGATCTTCATGTATGATCGATGAATATTATAGTTATAAGTAAATTAGTCAAATTGTTCACTCCTACTTGTTCATTTACCACATTCGCAAAAAAAACCTGAAAAACGATCGAGGATTTTTACTCTCTAGCGAAGTAAATCGGCTTACGGCCAACAATAATTCAGAAACACTGACTGAAGAATTCTTTGACTACTATCCACCAATCCATCAGGTTATAGAAGTGTGCTATAGGATATACGCCTCACCTAATTAGCTAATTCCACATTGTTCTTGGCATTCTACATCCAATTGCCTTTCGCTTTCATCATTTAATAGACATCAAATATAAATTAATTCAATCTCTTTAGCGTATCACGATTAATAGACGTTTTATATTTAAAAATACTATCTAGACTGTGGCATCAAGGTTAATGGGCGACTGATAAATAACCTGAGATATGCAGATGACACTGTGCTCATAGCCTCATCAGAGCACGAGCTTCAAGAATGAGTTAACAGGGTAAATGACTGTAGTGAAAAAGCCGGCCTTAAATTGAACGCATCCAAAACAAAAGTAATGGTAGTTTCAGTCAAAGAATGTACAGACACGTGTATTTCCGTTAATGGGCACCAACTTGAGCAAGTACAGAAATACAAATACCTTGGTACGTGGCTAAATGATACATGGGATGATGACCAAGAAATTAGAACCCGTATCGAAATCGCTCGTAGTTCCTTTAACAGGATGAAATGTGTTCTGTGCAATCGAAAATTCAAACTCTCCTTACGCATTAGAATGCTACGATCTTACATCTGGCCCATACTTCCATACGGATGTGAGGCATGGACGATCAAAGAAGATCTCAGGAAACGTGTAGAAGCGTTCAGAATATGGGCATTTAGGCGGATGCTTCGTATTGGATGGACATAGAAAGTAACCAATGAAGAGGTTTTTCGACGTGTAAACCAAAAACACGAACTTTTGCAGACCGTCAAACAGAGAAAAGTTGCCTTCTTAGGACATATAATGAGGCACGACCGATACGAGTTGTTGCAATTTATTATGATGGGAAAAGTTGCTGGCAAACGAAGGGTGGGTCGGGGAAAGAAATCCTGGTTACGAAACATTAGAGAGTGGATAGGGATATCGAATTCTGCCGAGTTGTTTCACCTTGCACAAGATCGAGGAAGGTTTACAGAATTAACAGCCAACCTTCGCTAGTCGGAGAGGCACTTAAAGAAGAAGAAGTCCAAATAAAAAATTTCAATGATATTGATAACAATCACAATGTCCTTAAATGTTAATTGAACATGGTTATCCTAGTCAAGCCACATGGCGCGCTCTCGGCCGACCCATTAACTCGTAACTGATATTTTTGTCTCATAATTTCCACTTTTTGCCTGGAAATTGGAGACCAACTTTCTCTATTGCATAGCGTTCTCTTTTCCTTTGTAACATAATGTTATTAGAATTTATTATTTATCTTGAAGTTTCACCAGTAAATATAGTCTTAGTCTCTAACACAATACAGAAAGAACCAATAAGGGTAGAAGTGATCTTACTAAAGTAAATCTAAAAAGTTTTATTTGTTTGACACATTTTTAATAGAATGTAAACATTACCTACTCCTCATTTTTTTATAATAATTTATTTTCAATTGAAAATATCACTTCAGTGATAATTGAAATCAAATCATATTTGTTTAGAGAAATTGCTGCTGTTAATAATACCGAAATACATATTTTTTAATCTTTTCGTAATGTTCTGAAAGTCGAGTGAAGATAGCACCCGTATTTGATTAGTGGTAAACCATCGATTAGCTTATCTCATTCTAAAATGAAGTTCGTCAACTGTCAATCGATAACAGGATGGACAAAAATGATTTTGTTGTTTTATTAGTATTTATGCCTCCTTAGTGTTTATAGCTAAGAGTCGCACGACAGACAGAGTTTCAGGACATTTCATTAGGAATTTCAATAGCAATAGAGGAATATAAGTAGAGAACCGAAGTGTCATTCAGTGCGTTAATAAGTCTTTAAATCGTCATTCATGGATAATTTAAAGTAACTAGATAACTTTTATGAAAACTGCATTTACTTTAGATGTAGAATTTACTTTAGATGGATATTTTCTCTGCCAAAAAATAAATATATTAAAATAATTATGTACATAATGAGAGGTTGAGCTCTTTGTTGTTTCATTTTTTAAATTAAGGTAACTTCACGACTGTAATCCCCGAAGAGGTAGGCAGAGGTATGCAGAACACCCCACGTTTCACCAGTTACGTTTACGTCTCACTATGGAATAAACGGTGAGCCTATTGCCATGTACCGGGCACATATCCAGACTTCGAATCGCTACTAGAAAATTTTGTAATGTTCGACCCGGGAATCGAACCCGAAACCTCTTGATCGGCAGTCGCACTTGCAACCAACACGACCAACGTAATTTTTTTATACGTAACCAACAAACGACCAATTTTTTTATACGTAAATATAAATGGTAAAGCAAGAACATATTATATTTTTCTTTGTTAATAAAAACACAGAAACAGTCGCTAACTAACCGTTACTAAAGAGAGTGAATGAGTGAATGAATCTAATGCACGCGGCGGGGTTGCCACTTTAGACGTCCCGCAGAGCAATTGTATTATATCCAACGAATAAATGAATAAAAAACAATATCCATTCATTTAGGGAATTATGTACGAATTTGTGTTTTGTGAAATCCTAAGATTACGTACATCAATGAGAACAATGTTAAGTAATGTTAAGTAAACATTGTTAAGCAATGAGTTACTAATTTATGTAACATCATCACACCTGTAATTCCCAAAGAAGCAGCCAGGTAAGTGTAGTACACTGCAGCGTTTCCCCAATTACGTTTACATCCCTCTATGGAATAGGTGGTGAGCTTATTGGATACATCAGGCACATTTCGATACGTCGAACCACAACTAGAAAATCTAAATTAGAAAAATCCAATAAATTTAAATTGCATTAATTGCATTTAAGTATTTCAAAATATTTATTCAAACAGTGACTTATGTACTCGTAAAATAATTCTTAATTTTTATCTAGGTATATATTTACTTTTACTAATGGCTGCCTACTGGTCGAAATTCGACCACAATTCACTTAAATTTCAAGTTTCAATGTTAAGGTTATCGTACGAGACAATACTACTACATACAACAAAACCAAGAAATTGGGACTAAAAAAAATAATACGTTTGAAATCTAGAGATTAAAAATTAGGAAAAAATTTAAAAAAAAAAATTACAGCCTTCGATATCTACATTTCAATATCAAACTATCTACATATCATCCAGTAAAATATAAGTAATAAATATCGATATTTCTAAATAATTTTATCGATATATTATTATGACCAGCTCTACTGACCTGTACATACAGTGTTTTATAAGCATTAGTCAGTGTGCGTGATTGGTTTTTCGATAAAATAAGGTATTTGTAATGCTTTATTTCATAAAATACTATCTTTGTGCACCGATCCCCCATCTAAACTTTAGTGTGTCAACTTTCATACTCTTCCGTTGGCCCACATGAGTTGCGTCGGGCATGTATGTACCATACACGCACGACGCAAGTCATGTCGCAAGATATTAATAATAAAGAAATGGATTCTAACCGAAAGGTCTTATCCCGATGATTGGTGTTAAGTAAAAAAATATACTAAAGTCATTTCCGAATTTTAAATTCCAGTACTTTCACTTCGATAGGTCGATTTTAGCTTGGTAAGTATAAGCAAGCAAGCTAACAAAAATAGGAAATAAAAATAACATATTTCTAAAGGATTTATTAAGATCCTTCGATATTAATGTGAAACAAATTGTATGCGCAGTATTCCATCAAGGCCAACCCTAAGGGATAAAGAACCTTAGGCCCCATCTGTGGGGTCAAATAATATGCAAATATAGCTGCTCCTGCAGTATACCAACCCCATTCTCTCTTACGTTGCAATGAGTAATGGCAGAGTGAAATAATATTGCACGCGATAACCAAATTCCCTAATTGGACGTTATCGTTTCCCGCCAAAGCCATTGCGAACGGTATTAAACCAGAGACAAGATGAAGGGTGCTCAAAGATGAGTCACCTCTGTACAAATCCGCATTTAAACAAGGCAGAGCCAGATATCTAGTGGCCTTGTAACTTATATCGTAGGCTGGCTTGAAATTGTTGTTAAAACGTCCGCCTGCAAAATATCATAATTATATACAAAAAATATACATTTCCACGACACTGACTTAAGAAAAACTTTCGCAACATCAAAAAATAATGTATTCAATTTTATATAGTTATTAAGGTGTAATAATTGTGCTTTAATTATATGATTTTTAAGATAGAGAACGAAAGTAGTATTATAGACACTTAACCTTTAAAGTAGTTAAATATTATGAAAACAGATCTTACTCTGGTAGTGAAGGAATCCCAGTATCCCGTGTATGAAGAAGTTGGAATGCATCCCCGGATATGTGAAACTGTGCCCATGCATTCGACTAAACCCTCTCCCGGCCACGCAGCACAGCACAATATGTGCAATAGAGGCGTTAATGTCATCTTCATTTTGGCCCATATCAGTTAAAACAAATCAAATAAACATTATAAAAAAACATATGTATGACGACGTCAAATAAAAGTTCCATAAAAATTTATGTCACAATTTCTTCATCATCTATAAAAAGTATTTCTCAACAAATGACTTTCACACAAAAATTTAAATAATAACGGCAGAAATAAGTTTTTTAGCTGGTACTGAAAAATAATAAAACAGAGGTGGTGTTTTAATTGTTTTTTTGCATTATATTATCCATTATTTATCCTTTTTATTAGTGCAATGAAGAATTATTCTAATATTTTTCTTAAATTTCAATTATTTCATCATTTTATTTGGGCGGAATGATTCCTTATCTCTTTGCCCGTCAAAAGTGGTATTTTTAAGATAAATATCATAGACAAGTGGACAAGACATATAAAAATCATAGACAAGTTCAGGCAGAGCAGGCTTCCATTTTGCTGCCAAGGCGTAAGAAATTGCAAAAATAAAAACGTCTAAAATCGTTGTGTGTGCTAATATTCATTTAGGATTGATAAGTGAAACATTAAAGTGAATAAAACGACATAATGGCGGCCAGTGATTCCGGGACGGATGAGTCACTATACCCTATTGCGGTTTTGATAGACGAGTTGAAAAACGAAGATGTCCAACTTAGATTGAATTCGATTAAAAAGCTGTCGACAATTGCTCTAGCGTTAGGCGTTGAAAGGACCCGGTCGGAGCTCATCCCATTCTTAACTGAAACCATTTACGATGAAGATGAAGTACTTCTTGCGCTCGCCGAACAACTCGGTAAATTATTTCCAATGAATCACATAAAATTCACAATTTGTTACTGATATGTTAAATTACCCACATTTGTTATGTTTTTGTTCAACCTGATTGTCTATTTATAAGCAGGTTATAAATAATTTATATAATATTGTGGCAATATCATTAAAAAATGTTAAAACAAACGTATCACTGCTAATTTAAAAAAATCCGGACGTACTCAATAGATATTTATAGAAAATTGAATTATCATTAATTACATGTTACTATAAATATTTGACTTCATTTACTGCGAACTGAGAAATTAGCTTGGAACCTAATAATTATGCTTTCTTTCCATGCATATATACTAAATTTTAAAATGCCTGCATTGTTCAGACAATGGGGAATTCGGATATTTCCTTAGACAATTTGCGTGCCTGTAGATTCGATCTCACGTTCACATTATATTTATGGGTCCCATTCTGAGAGCAGACCAATGACTAAGTTAAACATAAATCACGGCCTTACTGTTGGTCTAGTGATGAGCACTAAGATAAAGATTGAGAATTTGATTCCAATATGATAATATTAGATTAAATTTCGAGTGAATATCTAGTTTTGAGTTTCATCATATGTAAAAACTTGTACTATGTGTAAAATCTTTTAAATTATCGTTACTTTACTCTGTAAACCATCATACAAATGTCGAGGTGATAAACCTATTCATCTCTTTATGGAATTAGTGCCTCATTTTAAATTGACACACTTGCTTACTGAAAAAAAATAGTATACATTAGTTTGTTTAATGGAGTATTAATAGAATTAACTTTATAAAGTATATTATGTTTTTGTATATAATATTAATCTCTGCCTACCCTGTTTAGGGGTGTCAGGTGTGATGTTATGTAGCACAGTGAATAATAGTGTAAATGCAGGGTATGGGTAGCAGGGAATAATATAAGTTTAAAATATACATTACATGTATTGTTACATCTAATTCCCATAGTAACTAGTAGGGATGTTATGGATATGAAATTTCGGATAAGGTTTGGATACGGATATAGAAATAATTATAATATCGTATTTGGATACGGATACGGAAATGAAATTATTTCAGATTAACCAATAGTTTCGGTTATGGATATTAATACTTGTCATACATAACATGTTTCATTTAAACCTTGCCATTATCTGGAACTATCTGAAACTTTTATATCGAATTCGGTTATGGTTACAGATATATTTTTAAATTGGATATCCGATAGTTTTGGTTACGGTTATGGAGCTCGTTAATATCCCTGGTAATTAGGCAGAGATTAAAGATTACCACTTGGTATAGTCTTGGCTGACTTTGCCTCTTCTACATTTTTTTAAGTTGTCATGCAAGAATGTTTAATGAAGGAACTTTTGACCCAGATTCAATTAGATATCTCCAATTTGATCTATGTTTGATAGGATGTATACAAAGTTATGAGATTTTCAGACATATATAAATCAACAATGTATTTATTTATAAATAACTTTATTCATCTATCCTAAAGACTCCGCTACTAAGGAAAGCTAGCAATTCTATACTGTATTACCCTTTTGACTGTTAGTTTTATTCCCCTTTATTACAATAAAACAGTCCCACTTAACATTACATTCATAAATACTCATTAAAGTGCTACAGACATAGTGTGTTTTGTCCTACTCCCCCTTAAGAGATTAAAAATGTTATAGAAAAAGATTAACACAGGTGTGACTAAAATTGCCTTTATGTGTTTATGAATAAGACAGTAGATGTGATCTAGGTGTTATAATAGCCTTCTTATCTTCAATTCAGTAGTTCTAAAATATTTATTATTCTGGTCCTGGCTCCATATTTGTTGTTATAATATCATGTAAACAAAGCAACAACTGTTTTAGCTATTCTGTGCTAGGATCTTATAATATTTAATCTTATATAACTAAATTGTTCAGTGTTTTTAGATCACATGTAAATAAAACACCTTCATATTGATCTTACTGCCTGCCTATCATTTCATTGTGAATCACACTGAGCATGTCATATATTTTGTTTAGACAAAAACCAAAATACAAATTTGCACATTAGGCAACAATTAAGTTTAATGTACCTATTGATTTTGCTAATAGCTTGAGGTTTAATAGAGATTTTGAATCTGATTGTGAGTCTACTGGCGATTCTACGAATGTCGTTGGACCAGCGGGTCGAAAGTCGTCCTAAGCTACGTTTACCGAGACGCGGTCTCCACTCTAGGACTCGTCTACTCCATCGGCCATCAGTTCTACGACAGATATGGCCAGCCCACTGCCACTTCAGCATGCTTATTTTCCGAGCTATGTCTGTTACTTTGGTTCTCTCACGGATAACCTCATTTCTGATTTTATCCATGAGAGAGACACCTAGCATAGCTCGTTCCATCGCCCGCTGCGCGACCTTAAATTTGTGGACTAGCCCCACTGTCGGTGTCTACGTTTCGGCACCATACGTCATCACCGGTAGTACGCAATGCTCGAAGACTTTCGTCTTCAAGCATTGTGGAATCGCCGACGTAAAAACTCGACTCCTATCAGCCTCCCTCTCAAAGTTGTACCGGCCTAGTTGGATAGTCTGCCGCAGGTAGACGTAATCCTGCACAATTTCGAGGGGGATGCCGTCGTTTTGTCCAAGTTTATGCCGAGACCCACCCGCCGAGAGGACCCGTCTAGGTCGTTTAGCATTAAGCTAAGCTTTTCTAGCGTCTCTGCAAAGATGACTATATCGTCTGCGAAACAAAGATGTGAGATGCGCTCTCCATTGACGTTGACGCCTCGTGCAGTCCAGTCCAAAGTCTTGAAAATGTCATCCATCGCGTTGGTGAACAGTTTTGGAGATATTACATCTCCCTGTCTCACCCCGAGACGGAGTTGAATCGGTCTTGTTCTCCGGTCCTTAATCTGTACGGTCACCGTTGCAACGTTGTAGAGGCATCTCAGCACCTCGATATATCGCCAGTCGATATGACATCGCTGCAAAGATTCCAGAACAGCCCAGGTTTCGATGGAGTCGAAGGCTTTCTCGTAGTCCACAAATGCCATACACAGCGGCTAATTGTACTCTTAAGTCTTACAATCTGCCGAACAGTATGGATGTGGTCTACAGTGCTGTAGCCTTCACGAAA
>DWEJ01001248.1:0-13516 GCA_018245835.1 Mysoria sejanus stolli | reverse complement strand
AAAAAAAATTTGGGGGTCCATTAAATGAAAATGGGGGTCCACGATAGTGGATCTCAACACATACACTGATAGTACCTATTTAGTTACATCATACTATCTTATAATATCAAAACATATACATTATTTATAAAAGTAGCTATGAAGTAAAAAAATTATTACCAATCTCCTAACGAAAAAAAGAATCAGCCTGGACATAATTAGCCGAGGAGATTTAGGATTAACCCTTACAAAATTGACGCCAAATGTTGATAATTTATTATTAAAGCATCAGGTTCATCCTCACTAAAAATATTGACTTATTGCTTATGTTATTTTATTTATAGTTTATTTTATATTTATTTAATGTTACGTATATTTTACATAACAGATACAAAATTTAATTTGGAGTAGTTTTAATTTAAATTCAATTAATAAATGTATAAATTAACACGAGTTTTTACTTTAACTTTTTAACACTAAACTTCACTACAGTTAGAAATTTACAGGAAATCAATATCAGGTAAGTAGGGGGTCTACCCAACACGGCAAACATGGCAAGGGGTCTAGGACACAAAAAAGTTTAGGGAACTCTGGGTTAATACATAGTGAAACATTATTACTTATACAGATATTATCAATGATAATATTAGCCATCGATGTATAATTGTTATTATATTTAATTTAAAAGACATTTGAGAGGACATTTTCATCATTGACTAATAGGCACGAGTTATAGCAAATAGTAGACCATTTTTTAATATCTAAAAGATCAAACGGAAGAGAAAACGAGATAGAAAGAAAGAGAGAGGAACAATGGGGGGGGGGGTAAAGAAATTCGAGCAACAATTCTTGCGATACATTAAGTACCGGGAGAACTGTTCGAATTTAATATTAAGATGCAGATTTGCATGAATGTAAATGCCTGAATAACATACATGGTCTTCGACAGGCGCTTAATAGCGGCCAGCGAAGCGTGAGACGACTTGTCAAAAAAAATTACACTTAGCCACTGATGGGCAAAAAGTGTACTGAACTTTTTTGGGTACCTACAGTGTATTCATAAATACACACAATTGTACTTGTGTATACATACAGTTATGTCCTTGGGTGTACATTCGGTTTGAATGAAAAACAGAACGGCTCGCTTAATTTGAGTATCAAGGTCTTAAACAATGCGACAGATGTTGTTTAACGCGAAAATTATTACATTTTGCGAATGCAAATTTTGTAGAGCTATTTGGTGATTGATGCTTTCTGCTTGTCTGATCAAAGATCGGGCGTGTCAATGAGGAATAACAATGATTCGTATCTATATAAATATTAATAATCGAAGTCAAAGTCAAAGTCAAAAATTATTTATTTATATAGGATTTGCAATCACATATAAACGTCATTATAGAAAAGTTTACGTATAACAATGATTTTATAAAAAAACGTCATTATCCAAAACGTTAATATAAAATACATCCATGTTAATAATGTCCTTAGGGTTTAATAGACAATAAAATTACTTATATTTATTTAAACGTTGTAAGCGCCTCAGTTTTCTTGAGACACATGACATTTTAGTATTGAAGTGGATAGGTCATTACATTGAGACCACTCGCTGTGGGTTCCATTACGGGCAATATCACACTGAATCAACATTAAAGATGTGCGCATTGACCAGTGTTTAGACTGGGCCGAGTGTACGGAATTAGTTCCGGCACTTGTAGCGAATTGAACTAGAAACATGTCTGCCAGATACTAACGGCGGCGCTCTCAAAGAGTCCGCTTGTGCGCCCGCGCTGTGGTACGTCGCTTGCAGCCATTAGCGATCTATGTATGTACATATGTGCGTAAGTATATTATTATACTAACATGTAATTGGATGTACTAATGTGGACTTTATTTATTTGCAACATGAAAACTGCAATTTACTTAATTGAACTCATTCTAAGATTGTTCTTAGAGATGAAAAATAGAACATACTCTTCGTGATATTTTTAATGTTAAATGAATTATTTTACATGCCTAAATGATTTATTTTGGTTATTTTTTTATCATTTCGTTTTAGATAGGGTAGCTAAATGAAATGTGTTGCTTACGTACAATTTCTGGATTTCGTACAGAATGAAAATAAACATCGAATTAAGCATGGACTTTATCAATTATGACTACAATATTGAAATAAAAAAAAAACAACATTGCATCCACTCATTTATATAAAAGAAATAGATGAGCTCATGACCATAAATTAAATACGGCTTTGTAAACGGAGCAGTTTGTGCTAGGATCCACAGCGCCGGTCCAGCGATCCATCCGCCGACTGACAGCGTCTGATCTGCCGAGGCACGAATAGCAGTTAGCATACCATCGCAAAGTGCAAGTTGATTACATTGCAAATTGTATTTAATAATGCAATTTGTAATCTAATAACGTCCCAGAAGCATAATCGAGATTCCCAACCCCTATGCCCAGCGTGGGGATTGTGGACGAACACTCCTTTTGCATGACCAATGTCTAGCAATGGACTAAAAGGCTAAGATCTAAGAATAAGTTAAGAACTATGACGACCGAACCGCTTCTGAACACAGATTTCTTTTATGTTTATTTGGGAAATATACAATATCTATGTCCTTATAAAAAGCAAAGATAAATAACTACAAACAATGCCATACATAACCAAAGTCTCATTAATCAGCAAAAAACTGTCTGTCGAGCCTGGGGTCTTTCTCCGTTGCGACTTGCTGTTTCGAGACCTCACTATAACAGTCAGAGGGTCGTAAATAAAGATGCTATTAACTTTTTTTCATATTCTACTTGCTCTGATCAGATTGGAGACATTCTAAAAAGTATCTTACTAGACGCCTCAATATGAGTAGGTAATTCAATGAATGTACACGATCCAGAAGTATTTTGTCTGGACCGTAGAAGGTGAAATCTTTAGTGCCTATGGTGTTATTATCTTCAGTGTATTTTTCTCAGTTCATTACAATCAAGCTTTTTTATATACATGGTCAAAATAACAATAATAAAATAATAATTATTATTGAAAAATGATGAATATTCATACAAATTCTTTTATTAGATTTTTTTTTGTTTTTAAACCTCTTCTGCATTATTCCACTAAATATTCGCCTCTAACAATGCGTTTAACAGTTTTAATCATATAGTAACCGCTTTAGATGATTTCAATTTATTCCTAACAACCGTCTTGGTAAGAATTACGACCAAACGAACGTTGCTGGTTATAAGCTTTTAAATTTAACGGACATTTTGTGAATTTACTATTAAAATTTTATTACTTAAAAAGCGTAAAAGCTCAACTCGTAAGCTGAATACAATTTAAATAACACTCAGTTGAATGATTAAGGGAGATAAGCTAATCGGTCGTGGAGTAAATGAAATGGCTTCCGTATAAATTTCATTTTTATATCATACATACATTATTTTAAATGGCCGCCAAGCGCAACCGCGGTTCAGCGTAAACGTACGACCGTTTAAATAAATCGATTATTTTTATCGGGTAACTTTTAAATAAGTCAATTATCTTAATCGAGTAACTCTACTCGAATACATTATTCTCTTGTTTTGATAGCAGCGTAAGTGGGCAGCGCTATACTAGTTTTTGAAAAGTTTGATTACTTTAAATGAATTTTTTAAATTCCTAATACTTACGGAATCGTAAAAACTAAGTACTAAACCAATTATATATATGTTGTATGCAATTATGAGAATTTAGAAGTGTATACAAAATTAAGAATACATCATTATCATCCAAAAAACGCCAACACACCCTGTCGTCGGTTTGATTAGGAATTGATGTACATATATATAAATCCAGGTTCTGCCTTCCTCTGTCTACCTCTTCTGAGATTATAGGCTTGAAGTTATGTGTTTAGGGAACATAATCAATATTGTTTAGTTTTAGTATTTCTTTATTTTTTGTTTATAACTAACGACAAAAATAAAAAATGTCGGACATAATGCTAAAAGCAATCCGCTGCCAGTCAACATGAGGGCAATATTATTATAATTCTATTTCAATACATGATTCGAAATTCAAAATTTATAACGGCGAGGAATTCAGCACCTGATGCCATTGCACTCGCGGAACTGGTTTTTATGATATTTAAATGTTTATGGTTGTGGTCACGAATAGGGGAACAATTGCATAGTTTATTATACATTTTTTTATATTATATAACTGTCTGGTTGGGCTAGTTGTTGGGATCGGAACGAAAGGTCCTGGGTTCATATTCGGATTGGGGCTATTACATAACTGTTGAAAAGTGAGAATGTACTGCACACCTCTGTCTACCTCTTTGAGGATTTTAACCGATTAGGCGACGTGAGAGATTCAGGTCTTGGCATATAAACGATCGGATCTACTATACTTCGAGGGAAATCTTTTATACTTTGAAAGGATTTCGAGAGATACTCTGAATCTCAAGATCCGAGTAGCAAAGAGTATTGTATTTCGATCCACGCGGACATATCCGCTAATACAAATATAACTTTATGAGAATTAAATAGGAACATTTTTATGTAAATATATTAACAAACTGGTATGATGAAAGTCCTTGACCTTCGTAATTATTTCCTGTACAAGCTCGTACATAGGCAGGTTGGTAGAAACGTACAGGCATTTATCTCTTAATGGTCTTAAAATTTTAAAATACATGGTACCCGGCGAAAAACTAAAAGTCAATGACCTTAAAACATTTAGATTTCAATTAAATATTCATATCAGTGTAATTAGTATTGAAACATAACAAGAGTCACTAACGAATTATATAGGTATCTAAAATGAAATTTGTAATAGTGTACATAAGCGGTCAATGACAGAATGTAGGTATTTAATATCACATCCTTGTCTATCACATGTCACGTGCGTTAAGAGGAAAAGTGACAACAAATCGACTATCTAATACAATGCTATGGAAGTATGTTATAAGAGTTACACAAACTAACTCTTATTCTGTTGATGTAACGCTCACAACGCAACACGACAGAACATTTACAGTTGGAATACTACATTAGGATCTACGCAATCCAACGGTACAGAGATTGAAAATGATACAATATTTGCAATAAAAACATTGCTTTGCCACACGCGGCTAATGAGCAAAAAACAACCCTCGACGCGAACCTAATGGTAATTCTCAATCAATTGAGTAATCATTATGGTCATTGGTTCATTAGAATCACAGCCATTTGCCATTCGCCATTCACGGAAAGTGGCAAGCGATGCATTTTCCGAAACGTTGTTCAAGCGCTCGAGCGGCAAACGTGATAAATTAGCTTTTTTAATTTAATTAATTCGTTCATGGATCGACTAATTGAGCCGAACGTTAACGTATTCGAAATAGGTTGTGATGTCATTGATTAATGGTCGATTTGAGGGTAGTTGAAAAATTTTTTTAGATGGGGACATGGAAAAACTGTAGGTGGGGGTAGTTGAAAATATTAATATTGTAAGTATACCTTATGAACGACTGAGGTTTAGATTGGAAAAATATTCAGGTTCATAGTTATTATTATATTTATTATTGATTTGAAATTTACAATTTTGATTAAAATTACTCAGTAACACATGTTCAATTCGCTTGCATAAATAAATTTTAACAATCTTGTAGCCCGTGCAAATATGCTTCGGACTTCATATAATTTCGATAATGTCGGCATCCATAAAGCCTGTTCATTATGGCGGAAAGTAAATAAATAAGCCCGGGGCATAGGACTGGGCATATAGGGTTGTCACTAACCGTGAAACATTTCTTATTCACGTATTTTTATTTAAATCTGGATATTGTTTATGTTAAATTACCGCTTTTTTTAAGTTTTTGTGTTTCAATTAAACATAGATTTTATATCACCATATTACTATTAAGTAATCAACTTTAATTTCTTATTTAACACATTAAAACAACATTAACTACACATTCAATATTTTATACATGTTTTATCTGAATGACAATGAAAATAAAAATAAGTCTACACTGTAATACCTAACAGTAATTGACATATACACCAATTAGTTTCACTCTTGTTTAATAAACAGTGAAATTTAATGGTCATTTCGTTTAAAAAATATTTAAGTAAATGTAATAATTGGTGAAACATGGGAGTGTACTACACTCCTCTGTCAACATGAGTGTTGTTAGGTTTTAATAATTTTATACCCATTGTTCTCTAATGCATGGCAATTCTGCCAATTCGCACATGGTTAGCGTGGCAGACTATGGCGTGGCTTTAACCCACTCATTCTGAGAAAAGATCCATTAGAAAGTCAGAAAAAAACACCTTCACTATTTTTTTTATTTTGTGGCAACCCTAGTATTTACGGCGCGCTTTGCAGCGGTCAGTCCACACGTAATCGTTTACCAATAATTGCCGACCGAGACCCGAGGAGCAGCGTGTGTACACCGGGGTCCAGGCAGGTATCCCGGTCGAGATTAAACTTTATACAATGGACTTGTAAAGTTTAATTAGTGCCAAAGCTTTTTTTCTTAATGCTTAGAAAAGGATTGAATCTCTAAATAAACTTCATGCAGAGGTTACTTAATATTGAAGTAGTTATTTAAAATTCGAACATTCTTATTGGTGGTAAGGACATAAAAAAATTACGAACGACTCGTGAAGAGAGGGGGTAAGCTAATAAGGTAATAAAAAAGGGAAACCGTACCGAAAATATAAATCTTAGAATTAAATACATCATCTTTACTCACGTCTGTGCTCGTTTTCGTCTAATAATTGTAAAAACAACGAAGATTTAACAAAATAAATATTGCTTCCAATTAATTGCACGCAAACACACGTTTGCTTTATCGACTTTGACGTAGTTTCGATGTTTTTTTTACAAACACCGAACATCTGACCCTTATATACGAAAACATAGAATCGAAATTGGATTGATTCGCGTGCCCCCATAAGACGATTACGCTCAATAATCGGTACAGGCGGCACTCATTTTATTTATGGTCACGATTTTAATTTTCGAACGCTCGGTTATAAATAAAACATTCGAATACGGCTCCGTTTTTAAATTCAATTTTAAAATTGGAACGGAACACTTGTAAATGTTATGTCGTTATTATGTTAAGATCTTAGTGTGTGGTGGTGGTCTTATTTATAAATAGAATGTACAATGGAAGTGATTCTAAATTCAAATATACATGAATCAAAGTAACAAAATATTGTACTTAAGTATGCAGAGATATTTAAAATAGACGATATTTGACTGTAGTTAGGTAAAAAACCAATATGTTAAACTCATGTAGCTGAATCTCTTTTTACGTCTTGTTCCTACTCGTAGCTATGGGCAATTGTCTAGATATTACCAAGAGCTGAATAAAAACATCAAAACAAGTTAAAGACACTCGTAGAGTTCGTATTATCGTATAATATCGTATTTATTAACCTGTCTCAGTCCATCGTTGGACAGAGACTTTACAAATGAGCGTAAACGTAAACAGTTAATTGCCATCGGAGTACTGACACATTTCAACGCATTCCAACATACAGAGCATTGTTCGAAATCCATCACCCGGGTAATATGATAGATGCAATGTAATTATTTAAAACCGGCCAGGCAGCACCCCGCTGTGCTTGGCCACACGTACACCGTGTACCGCGTTTCGACGGGCTTGTGCATTTGCTACAATGTATAAGTGTGAGCGAGAGGCATGTATGTCGCTTGCACATTCAAATAAGTCATTCCATCATCACCGTATATCATAATAAATTAATGACGTCCAAACGATATTGATATAGATATTTTTTTTTTAATTTGGCCTGACTTACCCTATACGTGTGGTAGATCGACAAAAACAGTCAAAAGAAAGTTCTAGAAAGCTCTTTTAATGAAATTAGGTAGTCGTTGCATTGAAAATACATACTAGGAGAATATGAAAAAATATTTTTTGTACTAAATTGCCTTCTTTTTTACGAATTTATTATATTTATAGAGACATATCAAAGTATACATGAGACGTCACTCGCCGCTAACGTTCTTAACTTGCACAACGGCTATGTAAATATTTATCGTGACCGAGAGCCGCCTGTAGCGCGGTGGCGCTGGTGTCGTCGCGTGTTTGCTTTACCACTTGCCACCGTCAAACTGTACTCGGGGAACACGTCGTCTGTTTTATTACCGTGGCTACTTTGGGTTGACAGTTTCTTTTTTTTATTCTTTATCTTTTACAGCATGCGGTTATGAAAGCTGGCGGGCTATTTAACTTGTTTTCGTAAGTAACAGTTGGAAAAACCTTTTCTTCTAATACTTGTAGGTAAATTGAAAATTCAGTAGGTACTCCATACCAGGGTTTTGGGAAGAGATTCATTCCATATTCGACTTTTTATCGATTGGATTATAGTAGTCCTGTAGTTGTTATAACATCGTCACGCCAAGAAATCAATAAGGTAGGCAGACAGTACCGAGTGCCAAATAAGCCTATCTTTACATTCCATACAAGCACGCCGGTTCAGAAGAGTATTAAAATTTTTAATTCTGATCGAATTGGTCGAAGACTACGCAATTTGGTTCTCAAATGTATGAAACGGTTATAATAATCTTGTATGAATTTTTTGTCTACAATATTTTATTATATACTTAAATACACTGTGGTGTTCTTCGTGGGTGCGGGCGCTGCTCTGCAAATGTTAGTAAATAACCACAATATATCACCATGACAATTCTTTTAAAAGCAATTTCCAATAACAACGTCTAAAAATATATTTCTATGTATTCAAGTGCTGACCGCAGTGGACTTGCGATGAAGTCTACGGTCGGGTTTAACAAAGGATTGATATTGTATAAAAACATTGTTGTCGCAAAAACATTACAATGCAACAAAGACCATTTACCACTGTAATAAGCCTGTATTGAGAATCTAGATCAAGTTCAGCCTAGGGTTGCCACGCCTAAATAATAAAAATATTATGTAAAATATTAAAGAACAATACTATAATAATTATTTGTTGACATAAAGATTCCAATAAAAATATGTTTAAAAAATGATTACATAATATATTTAAAACCTTATGATTTATTTACATCGTAATCAGTCTAACTTGGCGTAAAATTATCATTATGACCACCAAATGTTTTATCGGTTTACTATCAGACACGAATCTCCACTCGTAATGACCAGGATCATAGTCCACTAGATGGCCTCCAATCTTGTAAAGAATAAGTTTAAGAGCATAGAATATGTACTACGTTAACTTAAAGCAGTTTGCCAAACTTTACGCTTTAAACGTTAGCTATAATTATTATGATTAACTTATTGTACAATAAGAAACAATATTCAAATAATATAATATGTATATCCTAATAATGAGTAACATTATTTAATGACTTTAAGTAAAAATTAACGAAAATAAAAAAAGTGCAACTTAATTGCGAGATGGACGTTAATTTAAAATCATCTATAACGTGGGAATGTTCTGCATTCCTCTGCCTACCTCTTTGGGGATTACAGGCGTGAAGTTACGTTTACGTTTTACATCTATAACATTGAAAAATTTTGACACAGCGTTTTTAATTTTATTAATAGACGAAAGGTAATCGCAAGCCCTGGCCAACAATACCTTGTACTTGCGCCTGACAATAAAAAAATGAAACTATAATTTCGCGGCAAAGAAATTAATAATCTGTAATTATTCCATGCGCAACTACATATTGACACAATAACAGACAGTCGGCGTTACGATAGCAATTTAAATCTATTTTTAATATAGATATCGTAAAAACGTTTTCAAATATTTTATTTTCAAATATTTATTTTCAAATATTTTTCACATTTACGTTTTCAAATAGGAATTAAATATAGTATTATCTTCAAAATTATTATAATAAAGGTACCTGTCGTATGACTTTCATCTTTGACTTACGAATAATACAAGCCTAAAAGTGAAGAAATGGTGCCTAATTATGTATATAGGTATGTACATGAAATATAAAATCAACAACAGGAAAACCCAATAAGTACAAATGTATAGTGGTCATCGATTGTTTGTATTTGTTTGTGTAATTAGACAGTATTGGTCGTGACAACGACATTAAAAACAAAGTTTTTATTGACATTTATACACAACATCAGATAGATGATGAATTGATATTGTTACTTGTTCACACACCATTACGAAGTCGATGGCTTGTTGGCGTACGGTTATAGCTGTAACTTTCGACTGCAGTTTCATTTACAAGTCAAAGTGGGCTTCGATAAGCGATGTGACGGCCGCAGCTGCCCGGCGGTGGCGCCTCACCTGCCTCGTTCGAACGTTGAGGATCGACACGCGAACGCTGATATCCGATTCAATCCTCATCCAAATATACTTGCTTAAGTAAAACATTCCATCTTCCATCTTGGAGAATTTTTACAGATCACACGAGTTAGATATATAATCATATACATAATTATGTAATGCGTAATAGACGCTGAATGAAGAATATTAATATAATATTTGTTCAAAAATAAATTAGTATTCAATTGTTAACGTGTTCTGATAAAAGCGTCACCAATGAGGTCAACAACAATTTTATTGTCTATTATTTTATTATATAGTTCGTAGTTTTAAAAAACAAATCTTTAAATAATACACAACATTTTTAGAAAGTACACATGGACTTCTAAAATTCAAAATCTATCCGAAAAATATTACAAACTACCCGCATTAACATTAATCACAAAATGCTTTAAATTTTACGCCAATAATTTACCTATAACTGAAATGTAAATGACAGAAAACGTGAAAAAGCTGAATCACTATTATGTATTGTTATTAATACACTAATAAAAAAGTATATACTAAGCTGTCTACATAATTATCTACTATATACTTTTAGTCGCATAAATAAAGAACAAAGTAATAAGTACCTATGGCTTTTTACTTCGTCGTTTTTGTTATCAAGCGAATTAATACCAACGAGAAAATTGATATTACCCGTACGCGTTGATTAAATGCACACAAATTGTGCGTGCTATGGACAAATAACAAGTTATTTATAAATAGTTACAGCTTAATAATTATTATCTATATATTAATACGTGAAGCGTCGACCTTTTGCTCCCTTTTTGCGAACGGTTGGCGAACAAAAGAGTATGAAAGTTGGCCCACTATGAAGTTCAGATGGGAGATCGTTGCAGAAAGATAGTATTTTATGAAGTAAAGCATTATAAATACCTTATTTTATCTAAAAACCACCTCACGCACACTGACTAAACACATGCTTACAAAACACTACGTACACGTCAGTAGAGCTGGTGATAATAATATATCGATATCATTATTTAGAAATATCGATACTTATTACTAATATTTTACTGGATGATATATAGTTTGATATTGAAATATACATATCGAAGCTTGTAATTTTTTTAATAATTCTTTTTCCCATTTTTTTAATCTTTTCACTTTAAAAAGTACTCTTTATTATAGCCCCCATTTCTTGGTTTTGTTGTATGTACATAGCTTAGTATTGTCTCTTACGATAACCTTAACATTCAAACTTGAAAGTTAAGTGAATCGTGGTCGAATTTCGACCAGTAGGCGGCCGCTAGTATTTAATATATGTTGTCCGCCTCGTTGATTGAGTGGTTGCAAGCGCAACTGTTGATCAAGAGGTCTCGGGTACAAATCATGTTGGATTTTTCAAAGATTTTCCTTTCTAAATTTCCAACAATGGCTCGGAGTTTGGGTTTGTGCCCAGATTACGGTAATACTTTCACCACCTAGTACATTGTGGAGCGTAAACATGACGTTAAACGTATGAATATACTACACTCTGCCTAACTCCTCGGGGATTACACGTGTGATGTTATTTATTTGATACGTTAATTTTTAAAAATATCGATATATTTATAATCGATAACAAGAAAGTGCGCGCCACTAAATTAACTTTTGGTACTTTTTTTGAGAAATACTCCGTATTGTAAACTACGTTTACCCATTCTGAAAACTAAAACCACGAATTAAATATACAAAGTAGGTACCTACATACATTACAAAGTATTTGCAGTCCATCCTTAGTACCTACACAGCCTCGAACTGTTGGCGTGATAAATAACTTTAAAGTCTCAAGACAGTTACAGGTGCATAAAACTCTACTTGCAATATATGGGTGTAATATTTAAGTATTGATACACCTACCACAAAAAAACGAGCCCATATAATTACTCAGTAGAACCTTACACGGTATTATCGGCCCTTGTAGTTATCCCGTTGATTTGACCATAAATTTCATCGATCCGACCATTAATTGACTTCTGAGGCAGTGATCGGTAGCCCTTTGTGCCTAGATCAATAATATATTATTCGCCAATAATGGCCCCAATTAGCCCTTTCGAATATTGTGCTGTTCAAATAATCTTATAACGATAAATTATTAATACAATAAACCCAGCTAATTTGGTAAAATAGGTCACTGGTAAATCGTTTTAAATAATTAAGTAATGAAATTTACCTACTTAATAATTTAAATTTTGAATAAATGTTTGGTACTTGAAATAAATTTGTATTTTAAATATTGTGCTTGGGGTTATTACTACATCATCATGTCAGGTCCCTTACAGGGTAGGCAGTGTATCAGGCGCCAAATATCTCTATCCTTACAGGCATGACGGAGATTGAATTGATGCTTAAATTAAAAATAACTTATAGTATATGTTTACACATACATTCTCATATATGCATATAAGATGCGTATGTGAGAATAATTTCAATTAGTATTCACTAAATGATGCAAGAGAAATTCAATTTCAATTCTTACTTCGTATAGTTTTTAGCGTCTGACAAAACGATTCGTTTGAAGAGGCATCCATAACACTTAATACGTACAAGCCATTCTGCACCAACAAAAACTCATATTTATCGCTCTGAATATGTATTAAGCAATAACTTAGTCTTTTTTCTCAAAACGGCTCATTAAATTGGAATATTATGTTAATTATTTCCATAATAATTCTTATATATGAAAGACTTAAGAGCATACCATTTTTACAGTTTAAGAAAATGGCTACGAAATTTTACAATCGAACGCATAATATTTGCTTATTGGATTTTGTAAACTGTAATATTTTTACAGTAGTGACAGTCGAGAAAGAGTAAATTATTTCCATTACGCATTACAACATTTTTCCATAATTTTTTAATTGTAAATATAATAATAAACATAACATCACGCTTGTAATCCCCGAAGAGGTAGAATGAATAATGTGGTACAATTTTACGTGTGGTATTGGTGAGCCTGTTGCCGTTCACCGCGCACAAATCAGACTCCGAGGACAACTAGCAATTTGAATTAAATAAACTCAGGTAGAAAATCCAGAATAATATAGAACGTCTCGATTAACAGTCGCGCCTATAACCACATGACTAACTAGACAATCTATAAAATATAATAATAATATTATCATGGACACACACACATGATTTCGAACTTGACAGACCCAGTGCTATTATATATACAACTGATGTTGTACCACGTACTTATTTATACATGTAATTATAAATATATCTATACAAAGATACTATATTTTACCTACTATTT
>DWEJ01001247.1:0-13517 GCA_018245835.1 Mysoria sejanus stolli | reverse complement strand
ACTAAGGGTGCCGGCAGAGAGCACCGAGCCCTCATATAATATCACCTCACAGATCTGACTTGTTTCTTCTGTATCATCCATCTGCATACAAGCGTTTCGATGACTTTTGACTGCCTTTTTAAACTATTCGATCAAGATAATTATGGATGGCGATGTACGAATGATTGATGGGGATTAAAGTATAATGTATCAATAACTTCACGTCAGATTTCTTATGGGGTAGGCGGAGAGCACAAATATGCCAAATATGTGTATCCTTTCAGACCTTCCTCGCCTCTTCTAGATTCATCACTCTTATACACAGGCCGGATTCCACGACTTCTGACTTCCCTATCAGCCAGTATCTGACCTACTTGATAGACAAATATAGACGAGTCCATACATTTTATAGAACTAATTAACTTTGATACAGACACTTAAAGCATTAAAAGAACTATGACACAATTTTGCCGCAAAACATATTAACACTGGCTTAATACTGGAGCTGTACATCTGCAAATAAGTCACTAATACTATTCATCAAGTAAACATACATTTTACAAAGAAAAAAATTGCAATGACTTTTTCGTATATTACATAGATGATTGCATTTTATAGTAGAGTTGTACCTCATGTAGAGTTTCCAAAATTATCAATCTGCCAAAGTGCCTTTAGTAACATACAGTAGACGTTATACTTTTAGACAGAAAACTCCCACGTTTCACCGATTACGTTTACGTCCCTCTATACTTTTAAATTTACCTTTATTTTATTCTTTGACTGCCTCGTTGGTTGTGCTGGTTGCAAGGGCGACTGCCGATCGGGAGGTCCCGGGGTCGAATCCTGGGCCGAACACTACAAAATAATTTTTCTAATTTAGATATTTTCTAGAAAATTTTCTAGAAAATCTAAATTAAAATTCTAGTAGTGGTTCGGAGTCTGGATATGGGACGTAAACGTAACTGGTGAAACGTGGGAATGTTCTGCATTCCTCTGCCTGCCTCTTCGGGGATTACAGGCTTGAAGTTACGTTTTTAATTCTTTATTGAATATCAATCTGATAGTAAATTAAATCACAATAAACGATGAATCAATTTAATTACAAACACGTGGTACTAATGAATTTATTTTCGTCAATAATTTATTATAAGTCACTATACTATACTTAGGAATAGAAATTATTCTATTCCTAAGTATAGTGAATAAATGATTCTTTACGGACGAAATTTTACAATTAATCAAATTTTGAAGATATATTGTTTACTGTTGCAATAAAGCAATATTACAAAAATAATTCAAAAGTGATTCAAAATATTCAAACAAATGTTTTCTTTTTACAAAAAGGATTCAACTGACACAAGCGGCAAGTACGACGAAAATTTCGTTTTCGTCACGACCACTCCTAAATATGTCCCGACGATTGTAACGTAAAATGCGTGCTGGTTACGTTAATTATTATTATTATGAATGAAACGAACAGGCCACTTCGGATAACGAGACTTTTACAGTAATAAATTTCCATTATTATCACGATAAGAACGATAATTAACAGCTGCATTTGTAATATCTCGTGTGTACGTCGCACACGTTTGAACAATAGTCAACGTTATATACGACACATCATTGAACCCATTTAAATGTTTTTCACGCAGTTTTTTATATATTTGTAATATTTCTAAAATATTCGCTTACTAAAAGAAGCGCGCGGTCGGCCTTTGGCATGTGTCCAGTACTATTCCTCGTTTCTATCACGACAATTTCTATAAGCTAAAACGCAATACATTCTTTCAGATTTCGTTGAGATACGTGAAAAATATTCTACACGATTTTTATTTGGTTCTGTTTAAAAACGTCGCTTTTCCGCAACAGTACATTCCATGTTTGAAAACTTTTAAATTATTACTTTACAAATATGTATTTTGTGTTCCTATGTATTTAAAAACATATCACAGTGTCATTTTTATATCTTAAACCATGTATTATTACCTTACCAGTTCTGATAAGCCACTGTTGCTTTAAATCTGTATCGAAACAACCGGGATCACTATCTGGAAGAAACGTACGGGCAGCGCAGAAGGTTCGGACGCGAATACTAGCGGCATTTGAAACTGCAGCGGGATGAATGAGAGATGCATGTGTGCGAGCGGCGTAACACAGGGAGATACTGTAGCAGTGCAGCGACGCGAATGTACCTGGTGGCGGTTCGCGATGCACGAGGGCACAAGCCGAGTGGGCGAGGGCGACCCGCGCCGGCCGCCTGCTGCGAGCGACTGCCGCCCGGGCCGCGCCGCCGCGCCGCCACGCACCGCCTGCACCGGCACCACGCACCGCGCCGCTGCACGCCGCGCTGCCGCCGCCCGGCCACCTGCGAGCGCTGCAGGCTCACGCACCGCACGAATATCGATGTTTTTTTGCGAGGAAGCGTGCCGTGCGGCGGGCGGTCGCGGGGTGAGCACGCACAGTGCGAGGGCGGAGAGGGAGGGACGGTCCTGCGCGCTGCGTCACGCATCTGTCTCGGCGACTCCTTGCGTGCTCCGCAGCCCGCCATCTGCAGAGACGCGGCCGCTCCGGCAGCGCGCGCCGCTCGTCCGCTTGCTGTTCTCTACCAGTGCGTCGATGTTAATGCCCTCGGCATCTTTTATTCCTCACATACACGCCAAAACTCCAATAGCCTATATCCCATGAAATATTTCTGATAATGAACAAATTAAAAAGTTTTAATAAAATTCTATAGAATTAGTTAATATTCGGTTCTGTGCTATATTCTCAGTAATAAAATATATAGCGCCCTTTAATGGAATACTATACCATTAGTGCTTTAATCATATAAGATATTATTAAATATAATGTTACTTCCGATTAACATTATCAGTGGTTTACAAATTACCAAGTGACCTTTATTCACATTTGAATAATCATCAGTTACAATAACAGAACTTTATTTAAATTTCCTTTACCTAATTCAAAATCACAATTATTTTAAAAATGCAATTTATATTCACACAATCCTTTGGCGACCACGTTCGTGAAATTAAATTTAAACCGATAATAAATTACCATTTAAATGCTTAGCGTTATTGTTATAAATGAGTTTCTCAGTTAACGTTTAAAGAAGACTAGCATAACTTAAATATCTTCCCATCTGGAAGTTTTCCGTAGCGCGCTTTTGTATCTTCAAAATCACAAATATAATATAATAGCTTAACATAGCCTCTTCGTAAGGGCAAAAGACGTGCCTATCTACCTATCAAATACTACTTGATAGTTCAATTATTTCAAACGATATCAACTTATATCGCTGCAAAATATTTTATTTATAAAGTAGTTTACAGTACTCTTACAGTAGTTAAAAGTACATATTTTGAAGTTTATTGATATGGTGTCATTTTCAGACTCAAATTCGATGACAAATTAAATAAATATGAATGTATTACATAGTCGTCTTTTATAAAATAAAACAATAGATATGAGATAAATTGTCAAATCAATAGATATGTACATATTGTTGAAGTTGGAAAATCTTATAAAGTCAAATTTACAATACACTATTAATGGGCTCATCACCTACTTCATAGTGGGACGTAAACAAAGCTGGTGATAATTGAGAGTGTACTATACTAGTGTACTATCCTCTGTTCATCTCTTCGAGGATTAAAGACGTCATATTACGTCATATTAATATACAAAATAAATATTACTTACTTTTTTATGAAGTAAAAATATTCATATCATGAAAATATGCGCAGGTAATCTCCTCAAAGCACTGAGGTTACGTGAAATATTCATGGAAACTCCATTAAAGCTTTACGTTCTATTTATAATACATAACCAGCAACTGATCTCTAGGCACCTACAGCTTAGTGGCGTAGAACTCAGTATGTCGTATCAATGGTACTAGATTCGAACTCTGACTCGCAACTCTGAAAAATTATATGCATTGAATTTGTGCTCTGTTGGGACGGAGTAAGAATACATTTTCCGATCTCGTGCCCCGTGAGATACAGGGTGTCCTAAGAGACGACTAAACCCGGCGCTGGTAGATCACGGTATGACACCGTCTGCCTGCACAGCTAGATGCTCTGGCCGTCTATGGACAGCACCGCAGGCGATGTGAGTACCGGTACTCTGCGACCCCCGCCCCCATGCCCAGCGTGGGGATCACGGTTATAACTCCTCAGAAGATGCCTATTAACTGGCCCATTGGTGCAGAGGTTAGTCAACCTGACTGTTGCGCCGGGTTCGTGGGTTTGATTCCCACCCAGAATAAATATTCGTGTAATGAGCACCAGTATTTGTTGTGTTTGGGTGTAAAAAAATCTATATGTAAATATATAGTTAATATATTTATTTGCATATATGTAGTTTGTCAGCCGTCTGGTTACCAGACCACAAGCTCCCTTGACGCTTACTTTAGGATCAGATGGCCGTGTGTGGAGATGTCCCAAGATATTATTATTATATTATTTTATTATAACCAGATGATGATGCATTAAGTATCAGATGCTGGAAGGATCAACGAAAACACCGTCAGGAAATCGTAACGTCACTAAATATTCCGTTACTTATTATGAGGCGTGCGTCATTAGGTACCAATTCCTACTGGAGCGACGTATACTATACACGTAACATTGCTAATTCTGAGAGAAGAGGGTGGGAGGGGGGGGAGGAGAGGGAGGGTGGAAGAGCTATAGTGGAACGTACGAAGGGTTGATGATGATAAGAATAAGAGTAATCATAACATCACGCCTATAATGCCCAAAGCGGTTCTCTAACACGCGAAATATTCTTAGATCTTTCAGTTTTTCAGTCGCCTTTATATACAACTGTGTCAACATTAGTCTCTACGAAAAAGCTTTCATAAACAGATTCATTTCTAATAATTCCAACGTACTAACTGAGCTTAACACAGCTTTTGTTAATAGAACCATATTGAGTTATCGAGTGCCTCTATAGAGTTCATCCAAGCATTAAGCAGGAATAGTATTGAAGTGCCTCTATAAATAGAGCAAGTATAAGTTTATGATATTAAATAGAGAATATAATGATACAGCTCCTGTTTATTAATAATTTAATGATGATGTTGATGTTTCACTAACTGCTTCGTTGGTCGTGTTGGTTGCAAGTACGATTGCCGATCGGGAGATCCCGCGTATGATTCCCGGGTAGGGCACTACAAAATTTTTCTAATTAAGCTTTTTTGTAGTGGTTCAAAGTCTGGATATGTGCCCAATGCATGGTAATATGCTCACCACCTATTCCATAGTAGGACGTAAACGTAACCGGTGAAACGTGGGAGTGGTCTGCATTCCTCTGCCTACCTCTTCGGAGATTACAGGCGTGAACGTTAAGTAATGTGTTTTAGTAACTTTAATGCATTAAATGTATCGATTAGACGACCTTTTGGATATCTAAAACAATATCTGAGGGTAGATTTTCAAGATTATAAAAGACTTCTCATCTCCGTACATAAAATAAACGTGAATCACGCTTATGATCGATGAAGAAGTATACAGAGGAGTGCGTTATACTGCTATGAATTACCAGGTACTTTTACATCCCACCAGGGAGTTGGGATTGACCCTCTTACCATACACCGGGCACAGATCCAGATTCGAAGCCACAACTAGAAATTTTAACTTAGAAAATTCTAATATTACACGACCTGGGATTTGTACTCAGGACCTCTGGATCAACAGTAGCGCTTAAACCACAATATATTCAAAGATATACATTCACTGCAACCGTCATTTGTATATGATAAGAGTATATGAATGAAGAATAAAAGGTCTGTGGATCGAAACCTCGGCCTTCTCTGCTCACCCCGGAAGGAACTGTCGTGATGACATAAATAAGAAAACAATTTCCTCATCAATCTTCGACCGGAACAATCTAACAGTACACAGTACAGAACACCCGTAATAAAATATAGCATGTTTGGATTTGTTCCAATACATTTGCACATACGAGTAGCTTAGAGCCCTGTTTGAATTTCAGTGCAACGCTATACGCCACTGTAGAGTTTATCCAAGCGTAATATGAAAGACTAATTGTTTGCACAGATATTGCAGATACTGAAATAAACGTAATATCACGCCAGTAATTCCAGAAGCGGCAGGCAGAAGCATGTAGTACAGTCCTACGTTATATCAGCTAGGTTTACATTCCATTATAGAATAGGGAGTTCCATATATAAAAATATGTATATTTGCATTCACCGACTACGAATCCAGTCTCTGAGCTATTACTAATATGACATTTATAATTAATACAATGGATTGGCAATAGGCTCGCCGCCTATTCAACAGTAGGACGTAAACATAACTGGTGAAAACGTGCGAGTATAATACACTTCTCTGCCTACCTTCGGGGACAAAAGGTGTGATGTTATGTGTTAATACAATTGAATCGCGAAAAAGTTACGCGATATCAAATCGTGTTAGAGTGTACTCCCCTGCTTTATTCTTTGGGGATTATTACAGGCGTGATGTAACGTACGTTATCAGACTTAATGTACGAGTATATTATTATATATCACGCCAGTTTCCTTATGAGATACGTAGAGAACATGGAGTGTCAGATATCTCTAGATTTATCATCACAGGCACTTAAAGATACAGTGCAAAACATCCTTTCATAAAGTATTTTTCTCACAAAAGGCATAAATCGTAAACGAAGCTATATTCTAACTGGGACGTACATCATAAAAGACTAGATCATATATCAAGCGGGATTACTAAACGGAATCAAATCCCATATAATCAGCCCACGGAAAAATTGAAAATAATGATGGCCATGCGAACGATCAATTGAAAAATGGATGTAAGTGAAAACGCACACTCGAATCCTCACATCGCCCGTAACGGGGTCGCTCACCCTCCAGAACGGCTTAGTTTTAATTGAGTTATGGACGCAGGATACCTATACTATTTTTACCTTTTACAGTACTATCAGCCGTTTATTTTGCATTTGCATGAAATAAATTACGTATTTTTTTTTCATTTACAAACATTTTATATGTGTTAAAAAACTGGTTTTTCAATTGATTGCTAGTAAAGACCTTATAACCTTCAAAATTTTTACTTCTATTTAATTTTGTTGTGTGTATGTGCCCTGTGTTGTATGTATGTGCACCCTCGTAACCAATGATTGAACGACGCTTAAATGTAATCTAAAATACTTAGATAACATTTACCTTCAATTGATGCAAAGTAAAAACGAGAAAGGCATAAATGTATGTAACTTTATTTGCCACTCGGTGCTCTCTGCCTACCAGAAAAGGAGACGGCGTGACGTTATAATAGTAATAAAAAGCATCGTTTTTAAATTATGTCTGTCACTACTGACAGAGTATCACTAAAGTCTGCACCAAGCTACGAGGAGAGCGAAGTTTAAACAAATGAGTATGTCTCAAAACTTACAAATACAATTGAAATAATATTATGCTTGCTGTAAAATTAATAATCTTAGACTGAAGTTTTACGGCACTGAAAGTAATTAGCGTAACTTGAACATTGAAATAATTGTGGAATAGTGCTGGGCTAAAATTATACATACACAGTTATTATATGTAAGCAGTGTATATATATGTGCAGTGTGTGTAAATATATACTTATATGTATGTGTGTGATATGAAAATATATACCTATATGTATATACTTATATGTATATGAGCGGGGTCTCGAAATCTTAGAACATAAACTCTTGTCAACTGAAAGATTCTTGGCTTTCTAAGTAATACAATCGAATATAGCAGCAATAAAGAGACACGATTCAGTTCTGCCGCAATATTATACAAGAGCTATCCTCGCCGACGTCATAAATTAACGTTCCCCCGCGGGAATTACACGCCCGATGAGAGTTTTGTAAGCATTTCCGCACTAAACATATAACAACTAACAACTAAACGGAACGTTTATATTATTTTTGACGTTACTATCTGTAGTTTTTAACAATTCATTGTTAAACACTTTACTACAAAATTTTCTAATTTAGATTTTCTAGTAGTGGTTCGGAGTCTGGATATGAGCCAGGTGCATGGCAATAGGCTCACCACTATAGTGGGACATAAACCTAACCGGTGAAACGTGGGAGTGGTCTGCATTCCTCTGCCTACCTCTTCGGGGATTACAGGCGTGAAGTTACGTTTTCATTGTTAAGCATTGATTTTCCATTCAAAATTAGAAGTTTTGTGAGTGTTACACATGATTGATTATTAAGCCGGCTAAACTCACGGTTGTTTTTTCGAGATGGCCCGACTATTTTTGGACCTATACGAGGTTCTTCGCGGCGGAGACTGTTTCCGCCGCGACCTCGCTGCAATCGGCGGAAGCTCATGAGGAAAGACCTCGTATAGGGCCGAAACTAGTCGGGCCATTCCGAAAAAATCATACGTGAGTCTAGCCGTCTTAATAATCAATCAGAATGATAAGGGTTAAGACCCTTGTCTGCCACGCTGACCAAGTTAAATGACTTTTCACGCCTTAGAGAAGAAGGTGGGGATTTTTAAGCCACTGCAAGTTTCCTCCTATGTTTTCTCTCGTCTGATAATCACTCAAATTTCTTACAATCACTTTATTCAAGACTATTTTAATTAGTTGGACTATTTTGTTACCCCTAGGTAATCGTCGGAGAATCTTACCAAAGGCGTGCATTTTCTTATTCTTTAAAGCTAAAAGTATTCTTTACGCCCCCGGACGGCGCGGATAATACTGATGGTTGAATAAAAAGAACTTTGAAAAGTAGTAATGTAACAAAATAACACAGAAACTAATAACAACATGGGAAAAACATGTACTATAAATATATTGCAGGATACAAAATACATTTTATTATAGCTCTGTTGAATATGTTATACTGTACCTAATAATTACCAAGTGCCCCTATGAAATATTTAATTATGAAGTGAAAGAATCATAATGTTTAATTTAAACTTCTATCCAAGTTAAACAGAATGTACGAGATACCATTGCAAGTTCGAACTTCCTGGTTTGTATATCATTTGACAATGAAACCTAGCAACAATATGTTTTGAGAAGGTTCTAGAAATAAAAGAATAGCAAGTTTGATAAAGGAAGCAGGCAAAAATGTTAAAAATTAAAAATACAAGAAAGTCATTGTCATATATTTATATGATTAGGTATTACAATACTCTGAATAAGACTGATATTCGTTTCGTTACAACTTTAATAGCATTGTCGTTCAGTAGGATCTTGCTGAACCGTGGGCAACGGAGGTCCTTTAAATCTCAACGTCAATTGAACGATCCGCTCGGCTTCTCTAACGCCGCTTAAACGTGCACCTCCAACGGTTGCACAATGGCCAGGCACCGTGGCCTCTCCAGCGAACAATAATATGGGCGGCACCGGCTCACCTGGACCGGGCAATGGACACGCCAACGCCCGCTGGGCTGTTCCATCTTCGCAATTAAAATCATAGGAATACGCGCCGCAGAAGTAAGGGTCCGAGGTCCAATGCGATCTTAATATAGTTGCAGGATAGGGTATACACATATTTCCTGTTGAAGTTCTCAAAAGATCGGTTACACCTTCCGCGACATCTCTGTCACAAAGCGCTTCCATCATCATAGCCGCCTGGCCAACGACCCAAACACACATTACGTGTTTACTGTTCGGCACCGCTTCTATTGCTGTGACACCGCGAGTCCAATCCCGCCTGCCGTGCAAGTCATTGCAATTGTATCTAAAGTTCAAATCACCCTTATGCCAAAACCAGAAAGGACGGCAATATTCCACATATATTTTGTTACAATACCCAAAACCCAAGCACCGCATGGCGTCAATTTTGCTAGCTGGCAGTGCTGGACAGAACATTTTCGTCGAATTATTAAATAATACGCCCAAAGACGCTGTTATAATGACGTAATCTGCTGGGAACTCCTCGCCGTCTGTGGTATAAACGGTGGCACGGTAGCCTGATTTTTGCGATGTTCCCCAATATATACAATTCACGGGCTTACAATAACGTATAGTCCCTTCCGGAATCTGTCGCAATAGGGGAGCTAATATTCCGACCAAACCTAATGGAACTCGCACTTCCCCTCCTGGCATATTCATGAAGCATCCTTGATGATCAGCACAGAGCAGCGCTGTGTCATCCCCGCACCGAGAACTGAGCATGTGCGTGAGACCAAACATAATTCTAGCAGCGTCATGTTGTTGTTCTTCTGGAAATTCATGCAATTCTTGTTGAATTCTGAGACTCATAAAGTTTATCAACGATCCTTGCTGTTTATTTCCTCCAAGACAATATATTTGACCGGCTTCCTGCTCAATTTGACGAAATTTATTATAAGCGCTTATAGTTGGTGGAAATGGCATTCTACCACCGACGGCTCGATTGAAAAGCCCTGGCGGAGGGTCAACACCTGGAACTCCAGGGCGCGGCGGATTCTCAGTTGCAGAAATTGTATAAACTGGATTATTTGCGCCACCCTCCGATCTCCAGTGAGCTCCAAGTTCCGCAACAACGTCACCTATCCAGCAAGAATGGATACGGCCGCCTGGTCTGAACACAAAAAAGAAAGATAATCTAGGTTTTTGAATTATTTAGACAGACTAACAGATATCTTACGGAAATAAGGACCTTTCGTAGGCCTCGAGGACGACGAGATTGTTTATGCCACGTTGGGATAATCTTGCGGCAGCCGAGAGTCCTGCCATCCCGGCGCCGACGATCACGACTCGCGGTTCTGGGAGACATTTGTCAGGATCGAATGGTTCGATAGCGCAAATACCTCGGTCTTGTAAATCTGGGCCACAGTCAAGCACTGGGGGGCATTTACATGAGCACCTGCAATGAGAATAACTACAGTCATATACTTACATACATACATACTCATTAAGTTTGTATATAAATGTATCAAAACGCCTGTAATCCCCGAATAGATAGGTTCCACCGCGGAATAGGGGGTGAGCCTATTACCGTACGTAGCACACTAATTTGTACTTCGAACCACTAATAAAACTTTTGACTAGAAATTATCCGACCCGTAAGTAATACATGTAAGTACCGACCTAGGATTCGAACTCAAGCTTCTCGATAAACAGTCACGCTGGCAACTATTCGATCAATGAAGCTGTATGTATGTTACTTCATCTTATTCCTATAATAGCATACGTAGTAGTAAGAAAATATAGGACTCACCATCTTTGTGAAATATTTGACGCTACGCGTGTCGTGGTTCTGATGATCAAACTGAAAATTTTCATTATTACGCTAAATGTTGTTAAAAATTCTATCAAAATGGCATTTGACTTGACATTTTTGTTTACGTCTGTTCTCGTGAGACTCTTAGATTATTTTTTTACAACCTGCAATTATAAAATGGAATCGCATTTGGTTGACTGAATTTTTTTGTAATATAAAAATTTTAAACTACATTAATATGATTAATTAATAAGACGGCTAAACTCACGTATGTTTTTTCGGGATAGCCCGACTAGCTTCGGACCTATGCGAGGTCATTCCTCATGAGCTCCCGCCGATTGAAACGAGACCCGTGAGTTTAGGCGTCTTAATAATCAATCATGTGTAACAATCACGAAACTTTTAACAATACAATAATATGCATTTATTTTTTAGTGTACAGTACAGTGGCTCGTGAAAGTTTATCATTTTTCAAAAAACATCACTAAGCCCAATATTAAGTAGTCTCACTCCTTATTCCGTTGTGGACGTAAACGTTACTAGTGAAACGCAGGATAAGAATGTAGTGAACTCCTCTGCCTACCTCTACGGGGATTACAGGCGTGATGTTACGTTACATTTCCACATATCAGTAGCAATACCCTGCGACTATGCGTTGTTTAGCTATTAGTAAACATAAACAACTTTCGCCTCTCTGTTAAATTCTGGCTACATTAATCTCTAAAATCCGCTTACTATAAATTTAAGTCGAATCAGAATCGGTTCAGTCGCTTAAAAGATTAGGGCAAACCAAGATACATCCAGTGATAATATTTTCAAATACGCGTAAGAACTTAATAGTAACTCTTTATTTCTAAACCGCAGGCAAAATACAATTATTTTTTGTTTATGGAATGGCAGACATTATTCGTCATATGCTCCCCGCCGATCGTGACCTTGCAACGGAGGTATTCGGGCTGCACAAAATGATGAATTAAACCGGTACATGATTAATTCATATATGTATACATGTATATATGTATATATGTATACATGTATATATGTATATATGTATACATGTATATATGTAATAAGGTAGATACCAATTTAAAATGTATATATTTGTAATTACATAAGTTGCCTGTGCGATTATTGCAAACATGTATAAAAGTAGGTACATATTCGATCTTTTACCTAAAAAGCATGACATGGCAATGGCATTGTAAGTAGACACGTAACTTCCTGATACATCAGGCGCTGCGCTGTACAACCCAGGAGCGCAAGACGCTAGACCACAGCAGTTAATTCTCATTCAGGTGTGTACAACAGGAGTGTACAACAGTTCGCTGGCTACCTCTTCGGCGTTTATAGGCTTGATATTACGTTTCTTTTAAATCTATATTTTCCTGAACGCGTAGACAGACGAGTATTGGAACTCACAATTTTTTTAACATTACTTACTATTAACGTTATTATAAAAATTATTATTACCGTGTGTTTTTAAACAAAAAAAATGTATCTACAGATATAATACGTTATTTACGTGCAGTTATCTACTCGTGTGCTGTATTAGTAAAGCAAATACGAATACAGTTCAATTGTATTCGTAAAGCAAATACGAATACAATTCAACTGTTTGTGAACGCACGTCGCGGTGAAGTGTGCACAAATTGCATTACTTTATGAGCAATAGCATAATTTATTGCACGTCAAATATGAACTAAGTATTATGTAATTAATGTCCCGGGTGCTAATGTCAAAGTCAAAACGCAATAAGAGGAAATTAGGAATGCATGGACAATATACTAATGTAATATAGAACAAGCCTCTGATTCGGACCGATGATTTTAAGAAGGCGTTTGGTAGCGGCCGCTTTAGATCCGCGGAGGACCGAGTGTTTTTTTTATAATATAGAAATAGCAGACGAGCGTGCAGTGCACCTGATGGTAAGTGGCTTCTGCCGCCCATGGACATTTATAATCAATCCCAGATAAGATTAGATTCCTATCACAGGTCGACCACAGATGCGCCTCTACCTCTGAGGATTAAGCTGGAATGCCTCGAGAAAGTATGTCTCCCTTACCACACCCTTCCAACCAGAACACAGCAGCGCTTAACACTGCTGTTATACGGCAGAAATAGGTGTGGCGGTGATGCAGCCGGAGTCGAACCAAAGAGGCTAGAAAGGCAAGAAAGAGGCAAGAAAGGCTTTGTCCAGCAGTGGAACGATAAAGGCTGATGTGATGATGGGTTTGTGCAATAGTCTCACCACCTATTCCATATTCCGACGTAAATGTAACTGGTTAAACATGAAAGTGAAACGAAATGACACAACGGTATATCAAATGTTACTTTTATTTACTTACAATGAAGTACGCGCACTTAATAATTTA
>DWEJ01001246.1:0-13519 GCA_018245835.1 Mysoria sejanus stolli | reverse complement strand
AGCGTGGCAGCCCTGCGTGGAAAGGCGCTAGCGAGCGAGGTCGTCGACCGCGCCCTGCACAGATCGGTGCCGAAAAAATGAGCGACCTACTTCGGAATTGTGTCGGCCGCGAACAAAGCGCCGCCCGCTCACTCGCGACACCGGAGCGCGGCTTCGGTAAACAAGTGGCCGCGCGAACGTGCTGAGCTGTTTATTTGTTCCATGTTATTGGGATTTGTTAATTAATATACATACATCGTTTCGGGACCTTCAAAGCTGTCGAAGACAAGAAAATTCAACGATTTTTTTTGTTACTACGCTACATGATAATTAATTGCATATTCATACTGTGTGTAAGTTAAAAGGTAGTAATGAAGTGCAGTGCAGTTATGACGATATTGTAAAAATGATTTATAGATTTCGCAGGTAATTGTATATATAGTTAAATATAGTGACCTACATCATGCGGGTGATGGCCGCGGAACAAAGAACTTGCGCCAGTTCACTCCGCGATGTTACTGCTGTTACTTTGTTAAGAGAATGATCATATTTATTAGTGAAACAATTGATTAAAGCTGAATAAAAATAAAAATATTATAAAATAAAACATTATATGTTGATAATTAAGAATAAAATCACGTGGGTAGGTTTTACCACGAATTAAAATTATGCTTTAAAGTCCTTAATATAACAGATATATAAGAAGTATTATTAAAATGAGATATTGATATTTAATATGAAACATGAAGGAATAGTAAGATTGGTAAATGAAAATATTTGATACTTACAGTTGTCAATACTTTTTCCTCAGCTTAGTTGTAATTTAAGGAAATGAAAAATTAATCAATTAAAGAAGCGAAGGTAATTTATTAGTATGTAGAGAACGTGTAGCAATAAACACGGGTTCGTTGACATCGATGCGTACGGCAGAACTCCCCGCGCCGCGTAGTGAGCCGTAAAAACCATTCATGGAAGTTACTACGCGCCACCGCTCGCAGGCTGAGCAGCACTGTCGCGTTTTTACACGTAGCGCCATCGCGCGGCGAATAGCAGAACTACTACTCTAGTTTTGCAATGTTGGCGCTAGTTAGCGTTGCGATAAGGAGTGCTAATTTTACACTCGCAACAATTATAGCTTATGCAACATGAGCTTTATATATATATTTAACGCAACGATTTGTAGCGCACATTTAATTAATAATGAAAATATGTATAAATGTTGCTGTTTTTTATTTGTTTTGATCTATACCTGTATCTTTACTATCTGAAACGGTAACATATTACAAACAGCTTCAAGAACGTCTCGATAATTTACAAAAACTATGAAGGTCAGCGAAATCGTAGTCTAGAATTTGTTTAAATAGATATCTCTCCGGTTGGCGATAATTTAGATGTCAGGTCGCGTCATTCGCTGCACAATGCACCAGCCGTAGACGGCCGGGCCGCGAAGGACACGCTTTGTCGCGATAAACGAGCGGACTCGTGTCGCTAAACCAGTTCGCCATACACTTGCACTTCTGTTCCCGGCCGTTTCGTCGCCGCACTTTTACGCTCATCAATATGACCTTTCTAAGGTCGGTCTGCCTTAACCATTGTTACACAACTGCTTTAATTGTGAACTAATTAAACTAATTATATGCAGAATACAATGGAATTTTTGCGAAAGCTGATGTAATTATTTTACGTACATGGCAACTACCGTATACATTTGCTTCTTTTTAATGAATGTGTGTATCAGGAAGTATTTGTAGTCTTGAAGTCAGCCAAGTGCATATCTCTTGGACGTTCACCGAGAACACAATTTGCTACTTTCGACAGCAACCTTCTGCATACGTGCATCTGACGCGGAAAAGTTTCTCAAGGTGATTACTATCAACAGGCAGGTGTTTGTACATTTCCTGCAATCATTGTGATAAAGCAAATTCTCTGATCGTGCGTCGATTGTCGACATTAAACTCGCAAGGATATAATAATTGATTACTTAAAAATCTGTAAAAGCCCCGATAAAATGTCTCGAAAAGGTTAATGATACATAATAGAAATTTATAGATCCAGCTTACGTTTAGAAAAATTTTGATGGACAATTTAAGGAATTGACAGTTTTTGTAAATAAACAGATGTATGTTTCATTAGGTAATACGCAGCGAATTCCGCGAACATTTGACCCTCAGTCGAATCGGGACGTCGTGTAGTGATGCACATACAAATATTATTAATTACGAACGTCAACCGTGCGTCGCACTAAATTTTATTACTAATTGCATGCAGTGAAAAAAATGCCTATTGACCTACAAAATAATTTGTGACCTATAAAATATAAAGAGCTTAATATAATCGGCTTCCATAGGGTCGGACCCTTGATAGCAATGGAATAAAACATGCCGAGACTTCATTCGAGCCCGTGTTATTGTTGCGAGACAGGTATCAAAATAGAAAATTGGGGCGCTGAGCGCCGGCCGCAGCGTCGAGGTCGGCAGGTACCTCGCCGACCCGACACCACGTAAACCGCTTTTGTAACAAGTTCACACGATGCTTTTTTTGTGCCCACGCGGACATCAGAGATCGTCGGCGCCGTGGACAGTAACAGAGCATCGAGGCACACGCATATATATGTATATAAGGGTCATACGCGAGGTCGAGATGTATATAAATATGAAATACGTGAAACGAAAAGATTTGACATTAAACACCCATGGCCAGGCTTTGTTCATCGAGCCCACGGAGATTGTCTTCCGTGTATCGCGACCTTGTTGCTGCTCTAGGACACCCAGAAAGCTGCCAGCCGTGGTGTACACGAAATGATTTAATAGTATGTTAAACGTTAACTTATTAAAGTTAACATCTCTAGTGACGTTCACGTATTAAAGTTAACATCACTAGTAACGTTCCCTTATTAAAGTTAACATCTCAAGTGACGTTCACGTATTAAAGTTAACATCTCGATACGCTATCGTTGGATTGCTACTTTTGCTACAATTATAAGAGAATGATATTGAAAGTGATTGTGAATCAAGAGCAGCGTGCAACGAGGACGGAGAAAGGCGATCAATGCTTCTGATAATCCACTTCCCACTATGTTGGCTCGTGGAGACGTTCATTACGTGTGGTCACACTGTTACACCGCGCTGTAACAGTGTAATAGTGTAGTACTGTCTCGTCGTAGTGCAATAACACCATATTGCTTGGTTCGTTAGCGAATGTTAAGTTTTGTAGAAAATCGAGTGAGTGCTGTTTTTAAGGAGACATGGCAATGTGTCGATCACATTATAATTACACAATGTACACGGCAGTCGATACTAGTGAACAACTATTTCATAGCAAATATTTTTAAAAGATTTTTTAAATAAATTATAAGGATAAGTAAATATCACATGTTACCGAATGTCACACACAAGTATACAACGGTTTTAGTTTGAATTTTTTACAATAGGCGTTTCGATCTGGCGATAATTACTTATCCTAAACGTATATATCTTTGGATATCATTATTTAAGTACGTCAGGTCTTCAAGGATAGAGGTAATTGACACTTTGTGTTCTCTGTCCGTCCCGAAAGGGACCTGACGTGGTGAAATAACATCTAATAATAATAATAATAAAAATAAATGTGATATATACCTTGCAACCCTCGCAGGAATGCACGCCGTAGTGGAAGCCACTGGCTTTATCACCGCACACGCGGCACAGTACCGTCGTACCGTCGAACTCTGTAACAAACGAAAATAGAATGCATTAAAAATAGCTTCAGTTGCTTATAGGGCGCGCGAAGATTACAGATTCGATCACGTTGTATACGGAACCTCAAAGCTGACTCCAGTAAGATTTTCGTTATTGAACCATTTATATAAATCAAAATTGAAGACTAGTATTAAGTCTGTATTTTTCCAAAGGTGTAGGCACAGGAGTGTCATATACTCCATCGATTCCCCTCTTATTTTATACGTCCCAATATAGGGGGCAGCCTATTGCCAATGTATATACAGTGTATTAGACACACCTCGAATGGCAAACTGGACAAAACTTTCGATATATTATGTAACTATTTCGGTGAGGTAGCTATATAGAGAGCTAGCTAGTTCTGAGAGTTACAGCGGTTGTGAAAAATGCAAAACATCCTGCGAGCAGGTAAGCGGTAGGTTGTCGGGCGTGTGACGTCACTACGCGACCTTGCGTCTCCGCGAGCGTTCAACCGCGACCACAGCCTGTGTCGTTACTCACCGCCTAAACTAATTGTTATTCCAAACGATATCCATGTTTAATGAGCTTTTTTGTTTATAAAGAACACATTACACGTATCTTATGCGTTTTAAAAGGAAATTCAAATACTCATTTATTTATAATTCATTGTTGTTAACAAGCTGCACACTCAATGCCCATTGGCATTTTTTACCAGTACATTTGGGATAATCATCTAGTCCTCTTAACAATTTTCTATCCAGTCATTTCTCTGGGGAAATCGTCTACTGTTAGTGAAATCACTAAACAGTCTTCTTGCCATATTAATTTTGGTACTTTCTATACGGGCGATCAATGAAATTGAAATGTATTAGCAACGGTAGGTGTATTATGCAATTACAAACAAATTGCACACGTAAATAACAAGTGACGTAACAAGCATGTTGCGTGTGTGGATGACACTGAATAGTTATTTTAGAAAGCGCGAAGTCTTTCGATTACACGAGCATTGTGTCAGTGACCCCCGACTGTCTCTTCACTGGAATCAGATACTTTCTTTATTTAACTGATCGTCTTGCTCATGCCACTTCGGTGTACGGTTTGTTTTTCTTATACAATTGTCAAACTATCAAAGTTAATTAGTGTGCGATAAAATACCGAAATGTCATTAAATGTGAGTTTAAGTGGAAGACGCTAACGAGCAAGTGCATTTGTTAAGTAGGTCAGTGATGATGATACATAAGGTCCTGGGCGGTCGTCTAAACCGTCTACAACGGGCGTGACGTAGGACGAAGCGTTCAATTTGAGACGGAAGAGAGGGGGGGGGGAAGGCGATCAGGAAACAGGTTCGAGCGCGTTCGGCGCCCGGGACTGCTCTCACTTTCCCCTTGCCTTGCCTGCAGTCATTTGTTTATTTGTTAAGGGAGCGGGCCCGGCCTTTTGGAAGACTTTCTATTTCTGGCGCGCACCACTCGCCGCGGGTCGACGCTCGGCGCCGCCGCTTTCTATGGTGTTACTTTCTTTTTTTAAGCGGCGCACATGGTCGTTCTGCGGCGCACTGATGTCGGTCTCATCTCTAGAGCCCGCAGCGCGGACCCGGTGCACCGCGGTGGGGATCACAATGGAACAGAGAAAGCGATCCGAGACGTAACTGGTGCAGTTGCAAAAGAATCGGTAGCGTGCAGTCATTTCTCCTCGTGTGATGCAACGCGGGCGTTTTTGCGGCGCGCGTGTGAGAGTCGCTCGCTCGTTACGTCAATTAAAGAGACGATGAAAGTGCGCGAGAAAGTCCGCGCGCATAACGCGGGCGTCGAGCGAGCGGGCACGATCTGTGTCACGGCGGTGTTTGTTTATAAATAATTGGTCCACAACAACAATAGCCACGTCCCTGCCCCGTCCGCGGGCCACCGGCACGTTGCATCGTCACCACTTTCAGTAATCACAATTATAAATTACAATAACGTGATACCACGTTCTGCTGCCGTTATAAATAAATAAATCAATATCTTATGACATCTTCACACACGGCCATCTGATCCCAAACTAAGCGTCAAGAGAGCTTATGTTATGCTAAATAGCAATAAGTTATATAAGTAATTAGTCAATTGTTTTATTTGTGTCTAGTTATTGCTGCTATCTGTCACTAATTGACGTTGTCAAGGGCACTGAACCTCTTAATATTACGTCGTAGCAATGGCGGCGTAGTGCCCGACGGGCCCGAGCACTGTGAAGAAAGTAAAAGTGCAGCGCGGCGGAAGTTATGCCGAGCCGTTGTGATAGCCTGCCTACTACTACTCCATTCCATTCCAATTACTAATTCTATTAACGTTCATAAGCTCCTCGATTTTTCTTAACGTCTGTCGCCGGTATTCATTAATTAAATTATGTCACGGCAGTTGTCAAGTGGAACGACGGTTAACTCTTTTGTTGTGCTTGTCGAAGAACTGCACGCGGGAACACGGAATCATAATCAATATTACTCGATAAGATCATTAGAATTCGAATCGATTAAGGGTTCCCAGCGAAGCGAGTTCGTATTGAACCCCATCGATGGGCGCAGGGGCGAAGATCGTCTATTTTAATTATTTTCAGCGAACCCTACCAACGATAACGTACACAAAATTCATCCATCAACATTCGTTCTGCAATCGACTGTGTAATTCTTATAAAATCGAACGTTTCTTTTGTACCCCTTTTCTGTGCGAGCTACTAAACCGTAAATACGATTATATCATTTGTCACAATTCATGCACAAAAAAAAATGCTGTCAAGCAAATAATTTAATTGCAAAAAACTTTTACGCTTATTGAACTTTTTTGTATATTTAGAAATTGTTTATGATATTTCAGTCGTCATGTTGGCGGGCATTTTCATTGATGTAAATAAAGATTTCGTTGTATAAGAATTTCCATAAATGCAATGTAATTAAAATATTAGATTTAGACAGAAATTAAGAAAGATGTTTTTTCGATCTATTTTCACCTGTACTTGGCTAAGTTCGCAGTTCGTTAAATTTTTCATACAATGATATACTATAAAATTTTGGAAACTTATGACCGATGTATACAGGATTACAACATAATGACGTACTTGACAATTGATAATATTCTGTATCACTATGTCCATGTGGTGTTATGTTGTAAATAACAAATATGAGATGTACATGTATATTTTGTTAGAATTATCAAAGTGACGTTGTCAAAATGCCAGCTAATGCAGACGTAAACAAATCGCATTGAAACCGGCGGCCAGGCCTACCTATATGCAGCTCCGGTTCCCGTTCCTTGTGCGCCGGGCTCATCATGGTGTCCACCGGCGTGGAGCTATCGTAGCGCCCGTAGCTGCTGTCCGGAGACATCACTTCAAAGTCATATGATTGGAACTAAACGAACGTCGTCAGTCGCACTTCACTACACGTAAGGCACATCCGAGCCCGAGGGCCAACAGACACAAGCGATCCGCGCTCTCCGATCTCGTAAATGGAACAGGAGTGCATGGGCCGAGCGGTCGGGCCGGCACGTCGCGAGGGATGAAGGTCGCTTGACTCGCGACACTTGCTGAACGCGCGCGTGCGTCTCGCTCGGGCTCGATCGACGAACTGAGCTCGGGCCGCGCGCACTCTTCGACGGAGTTGCGCGAGCCTCCCCTTAAGAGTGAAAGTCTGCAAAATGATCGGCGCTCGGTGCGATACAATCGGTTCCACGGCAACGTCGCGCTCGTCGAGCGAAACTCGCCTCTGTGAGCTAACGAAGCCTGGTGGTTCGCGCTTCGGAACAAACCTCGGCGCGCTTCGAACTCCGGTCTCCGAGGTCATTGCCGCGCTGGTCGCGGACCAATGGGGAGCGCGCGCAGCCGAGCGCGGCCAGCTATTGGAGGAGCCGACACCCCCGTCCCGCGACTCCGCTCGCGCGCGCGAGTTCGAAGACCTGAACCTTGCGGGCGCACGGCGGCCAAGGTCGCGCGCGAGCGGTGCGGACCGAGCGCCGAGCCGCGCGTTCGAGTGGGACGCAGCCGAAGTCGTGCCGGTTGCGTCACACTACGAAAATATTTTTTGGTGATGGAACGCGAGTGAACTTGAACACGAAATCGAGCTAATGGATGGCGAACGCTGTGTAGGTCGCCGCGTGACGGAGTGACCCGCTGCCGCCCGGCCTGCTTGCCCGCTTGCCTGCTTCCCTCCTAGCACACACTTCCGGGACTTACTCTCTCCGATAACATTTTTTTAAATAACATGACACATATTAATGAAATTACTGAAATAATAACGAATGCCAAAGCGACACTAACCTCCAGCAAACATGTGAAGTACCTAGGTACATTTTTGTGACTAGATAAATGTAAACTTTTATAGTGATAAAGTTCATTAAGTTAAAAATCAGGTAGCAATTAATTTTGAGAACATGGATTAAAAAATCATTGCACTAATTAATGTACTAATTAATAATATACCTAACATTTATGACGTATTATGTACACTCCAAAATTTCCTTGCGACGCAATAATATTCCTGACAACGCACCGGGGCTTATTGATAAACAAGTTTCTTTAACCGATAGGTACATGATTTAATTTTATATAACAAACAACGGAATGTTGGAATACCGGCCTTGTTGCGTAGTAAATAGAGGCGTATTCGGGCTGGCGCGGCGGCTGTTTACGTGAGATAAAGACGAGTGGCGGCGGGCGCGGGTTAACGACCGGGAAATTTTGGCGCAGGCCGGTCAAGGCCGCCGCCCGCGCAGGCGCCGGTCACATTTGCACTCTAAATAGACCGCTTTCTGAACAATTATTTATTTTAATATACCCTTATAACATCACAACATAACATCACGCTCGTATGTTCCTGAATGGCTAGGCAGACTGTAGTACACTTGCACAATTCATAGAATAGGGGGTGAGCATATTGCCATATTGTATCATCTAGCGCTATCGTACGTTTGTACGTACGTACTACTTCGACAGCTATCGAATATCACAAGTCGCTTTTATGATACGATTATGTGATCTGATATCACGCAATCAAGTGTAGCGCTCGTGACGTTTTTCATTGTAGCTATTAAACCTGATAACAGTAGTTATGTTACAATTTTGAATTATGGATCTTGAGACCAATTCTATGATGTATAAAATTACCACTTCTGAACACGTTTAGTTATATTAAGTTTAAGTCCAGTCTCGTGACTGGCCCCGCTGAGTGGACTGACTTCATGCATCCTAAAGAACGTTCTTGGAAAACTCTAAACCGTGTAGGTTCATTAATCATTAATGATGTTTTTTCTCACGCGTATTACCAGTGGCATGTATATGTATAATCTGGTGACTAAGTGAATTATATTTATGTTTGGTGTTGTTTTACTGCCTCGCTGATCCACTAGTTGCAAGAGTGAGTAATGATCGCGAGGTTCTAAGTACCACTCCCAATAGTAGCTCAGTCAAGATTTGTAACCGGCGTATCTCCTTTGTCAACTTCTGTCGGGCTTACAAGCGTGATGTTAGGTTTTTTGGTTACGTAGTTTAATCTAAGGATCCATGTTTACACATAGGTACTATGCGCTCTTGAGTAATAGGGTCTTTGTCTATTCCATAGGTCGTATAACATAAATAAGTTACACAAACACCTACACAAACAAATAGGCTAAACTCGGGTAACTTTTACTTGAGTATGTATCATGTATCACCTAGCAATAACCGTTAAGAATATTAGGTCATAATGCAGATTTTCTATTTTATTGTATAAATACATATTTTAATAGAGTCTAATTTACTTATTTTATGGAGTATTTCTATATTTAAAATCTATACTTAATCATTTTTATATACTACGTTTGTTCTATGTATAGCTACTGCGTCACAGCTTCCCGGAACGATCGATTAACCGAGGTCAAACCGAAATAAAATTCGACTTGAAAATAAAAATGAATAAGTTGAAAAAATATAACTGTAGATCCCGATAATAAATGTAACACATGCATGAATACTAGTTTACTAGCTGTAGAAATAAATACATTAGAAATACACATTCTATAAACGATATTGCGAGTTTATTTAGGTACATGTATATATAGTCGGCAGGAATAAAATGTTGATAAGGATTTCACGCGAACTAGTCACGAGTCCAAGGCTCGCGTGTAAAATGAAAGGTGTTCTTCAACAGCGCTTGAAGATTACGCTCAAAAATTCGCTTGTTTTGTACAAAGGGTTTGTTTTTTAAAAGTACCTAAGCGCCCTTACGCGTGACGGCGTATTAATAGTCAATCTTCCTAAAAGTAAAAAAAAACGCGTTGTGTTCCATTTCAACATGTTTTATGAAATCATTTTCGCTGGCTGTGCGTTTAGTATGAATATATCCTAGAAACTATATCGCTTCGATTACATACTTTATGTACAAAACATTTTCTCATGATAGGAACGTGATAGACCGGTAGGTTCGTGGTAGATATGCGTGATAGGTCGGTTCGCAATAGGTGATAGGGTCGCAGCCGGCTCTATCGTCTATATGAACTCATGGAATATTTTCTCTTTCGAAGCTCCACTAATACAGGGCAAACAATAAAAAATGTAGCCATATGTACACATCAAAAACTCACGTGAAAGTGAGTAGGAGCGCAATTTTTTTACTTCCTTCCGCTGCCCTCACTTTTAATATTGGGACTTTGTTGGTTTCAAATTACTGTGCTTGCGTGAAGTGTTAGTGCCAACAGAACTTTGAACCGTACACGTTGGTAATAGAGGTTATTGTGGTTTGGTGATGTGCCGTAATAAAAGCGGAACGGGTGTCGTCCCGTCGGTCGGTAGCCACATGATTACTGCATTGTTCAATGTGACCGCTGCGACCGGGCCGTTTCACTTTTGACGATTACGATAGATCGGAGGCATTTTTTACATTTTGGTAAAAAGCTTACCGACTGCCATATTGTTTGCAATTTATGGCTTCGGCTTTTTCTACTTCCGAATTTAAAGAATAGCAAAAAAATTACATCAGACAAAAAGTTTTACTAATCTCTCCAAAAGCGTCAATTTACTGAAAATTCATAATGTAATGTTAAGTTCTTAAAATAAAACAAGAGGTTTCTTCATACGTCTGCATTCGACTTCTCTAAGGTATTGTCATCGATGATGTTATTCATACAGACATAATGTAAAGCTTATTTCTCATAAGGGTGATGATCTCATCATCAGATAAAGCCATCATAATTCTTTCTTTTGTTTTACTTTCGGCGGCGTTCGTGACGCTCATGTATTAAAAGCACGGATTTCTTTTAAGAAATCCCCGACTTAATCGAAATTTTTCAGTCATACGACTCTGCTATTTACACTCGCATTAAAAATCAGATAATATTATTCCTGTCACTCACTCCCTCTAATATATTTTTTCTCTCTAATCACATTTCTCTCTAATATATTTTTAGGTAGCCACCAAAAATTTTCTAGAAACGAAACAATAAGTACGGGACTTTTGTGGTGAAAAAAGGCGATAATGACGTTGGAATTATGCAGGGTTGTTATTGCGTCCTTTGTAAAGAAGGCAATAAAGTGGCGAGGCCGGCGGCCTTCCCGCTGGACCAAGGAACAAGGACGCCGGAACAATGGCGACCGCTCAGCGCCACACCAACGACTCTCACGTGGGCAGTATGCAGTTTATACAAAAATTGGGACAAATTCACACAATAATAAGAGACTCTTTAAAATATTCTGTATACGTTAAAAATGACTGGACTACGGTATTAGGTTGTTTTTTAATAAAAAATGTTAAAATAATAATAAGACTTCCGCAATATACTGTAAACATTAAAATAGTTACCGGAAGGCAAATAGTAGTTTGAGGAGGGAAACTATAAGCATTATTGAATTCTGAAAAATAACAAAGTAAGAGGCACGAATTTTTAATACTGAACTTGAATATGAAGAATAAAATATTACTTTATACCTACTTTGTGGGACCATTTACCGTTGTCTTATTGTTCTGTAAAGAATTTCAATAATAATTTTGGAAAATTATTATTAATTATTATACTTGTAAAAATGGGAGGCACTAGAAATAGTCCAGAAACAAAAATAAGATAAAATTACTATTATTTTAATCCATATTAAACATTCCAACATACAACAAATGACAGTTGTATTGTACGAAAGAAAATAAGGAGATTATGTAAAATTCAAATTGTGTCATTATTTGTCTACTAACCTACTATCTTATATAAAGGCTATAAGCTATTTATCTATTACCAAGAATTTTATCTACATAGAAATTCTCATTATTTGCTTGAACATGAAAGAAACAAAAATATACGAATAATCCCAAAAAATGCCCAATAATTTGGGTAACCTACTCCCACCTCTATTTACGACCGTCATTATTGCACTCATAAATTATTACACAGTTTCATATTCCAAGTGTGGTGTGCTGTAATGTTTACAGCTTTATCTGCATAATCATCAAACAATAACATGCGCTCATATTACTTCATACTCGCTAATTACATTGATAAACAATATGCAGTGGTGAATAAGGTCAAAAGTGAGGAAGGATAGGTGTGAATTAAAGGTATTTACAATATGGATACCTAGACATGACTACTTCCTCGGCAGCGTATTGGCGGTACAAGAACCCAATTTTGCGATCCCAAACCCCAGCGTGGGGTTATTAGCAAACCCCCCGGGGGAGGCCTACGCCTAGCATGGACTTAGGTTGCTGATTATGATGTTGTTAATCAATAATAACGTTATTATTTAATGAGTGCTTAATGCATTACGTAATCACATAGCCAATAGTAGTCGCGTGTCCTCAAAATAAACATCGGTAAAGACGCAATAGCGCTGTAATAGGAGGAGGGCGATCTCAATAGGTTGGCAAATTCCGCGAAGTGTCGGGCGGTTGGTCGCCGCGCGCCGAATGTTGGCGGCTCGCGGTCAAGGCCTCGCTGAGACAGGCTGTTACACGATGCGCTCTTGAAACGTGATCCGGCCGATTGTTATTGTCGTTGTTCTCATTTTTATTGCCGACGCTCTTGTACGCGACTGTACATCATCGCACATTTCAGATTTGTATATAATGCTTTTGGAAATACATATCTCCGTTAATACTAATTGCAGGCTCTGTAAACCATTGTGAATCAGTTGTTTTCCTTGATAATAATTCTTACTTATGTCTTCCGTTTTTGAACTATCGCAGTTCAGAGCCATATCTGATTATCACTGTTTTGGAATACTTTGATACATTTGTTGACATTTCCAATCTTTAACATTGACATTACTGATATTGTTTAATTTATAAGCTATTATTAAAATGTTGTTCGATATGCAAGTGTATTGACTAGATTTGGAAGACGATGGCTGTATTTTTAAATTACTTGCTTATTTACTTTCTTTGGCAGTACAATCTTTTGTTTAATTCAACCTAACCTCCACAAATATTTGTCTTGTCTTTTAACTGCGTTCTATAAGATGTACTTTTTTATATTTTTGATGACTAAGTAATTTTAATTTTATATATGTGTGTGTGGATTAATAAAACATATAAAGTAAAGCGCACACGGTGAGCAGCGAAGTGTTCCGAGCTCGGACGAGTTTTTCCGAAGCAGCTCGAGGTCAGTGCGAGTCAATCACCCCGGGGTTTGCGGCGCTGACGACACTGTGCCCGCGGACCACTTCGACATATGTACGTTCAAACTGTCAATATATGTATACGAATAGACGAAAACATGAGGGGTTCATGTCCACGGGACACATTTATAATACTAGACGTGATATTTTTTGAGCAACGTTCAAACGGAAAAGCTCTACCACCATAGATGTAATAGTTATATCGCTCTAGAAAATATCATAATATTATTGACGTTACTTTTAAATTGAAATTAGATAACAGT
>DWEJ01001245.1:0-13523 GCA_018245835.1 Mysoria sejanus stolli | reverse complement strand
ACTATGGCCTTAACCCTCTCTTTCTGAGAGGAGACCCATGTTCCAACAGTGGAACGACAGAAGGGTCGATATGGATGGATGGACGGGATATTTTTTGGTTATCTATGAACTATAATAAGAGTTGCTGAAGCAATCGATTATATATGTACCGTTGGATAAAAAATGGACGGATGGATTAGCTGTTGCATACTTTAATAATTATGGTGAAAGAGAATTATTGATTATTTCCCTCGATTGCTTTGAGAAAGCGGTCACGTATGTAATGAATTGTAATACATAGAGTACTTTAACGACTTTTTTCAATGTCAGCAGGCTGCATCTGACGTCGAATTACGAAATGAGATTACCTGCTGTCGGCAGCGAGGGGGCTCGCGCTTTATTAAACCGCGTTGGCATTAAATTAGTTTAGAATACACGAAATACTGGATACGGCATATAATTATCACTAGTGATATTTGGCAGCGATGCCGGCCAGGGCCACATGTTACGAAGTTCTTATGTTGAAGCCAGTTTCACAGTAATCTAAAAATCTAATTAATGAAGTTGCTGCTTGAAGATTTGACGCCAAAGCAATAATAGAGTCAAAAAACTATGACGCAAATCTCAATGTATCCCAAAGTTATCTGGTAAAAGTTTTCTGGTCATAAGCTATATTGGTCTGCGTTGAATAACTTGATAAATGGTTCCTATTATATATGTATATAACCACACTAGAGTGATGAACATTTCGTATAAATGTTTAGACTTCTGTTTAGATGTTTAGGCTTATTTATTATTTATTATTTGAATTTGACTAAATGTATATTATTGTCTATTCCACTTGGCATTTATTTCTTTGGACCTCTTAAAATGTTTAATTTTATTTATTTTGTATTCCATGCTAATTAATTTCTTTTTTATTCGCATTATGTTGTAATTGTATGTAATATAAATGACTGATTAGTGTAATTGGTTTAATTCGTTCTAATCAATGTAATAATAAATAAGTAAAAAAATTCTTCATCCCATGTATTTTCGCCGGCTGCATTAGCTGCATTAGTATAATGTAGCAAAATGAAATTATAGAATGTTATTCTATAATTTCATTTTGCTACATATATCACACCGGTGATCCTCCTTCAATATTAAAGTACTCACGTTTAACATTTAATATTCCTGGCCGCATCCAGATCTAACCTCAGTTTCACACTTCCAGCCGACGATTTCCTGTTCCGCCCTGAATAATACATGGAGCCACGTTACCGGCATGATATTCCTCGCGTCACGTTTTCTCCATCACTGCTATTATTTAATTTCATTCAAGTTTTTGCCCCGGCTCTGTGTTCGGTAAGCTTTCCGGTTTCTTAATAATATTTCTGTTTGCAACTCTCATAATCCAGATGATTACTAACTCTCCGGTCAATTAAAGAATTAACCATTGTGGAAGCTATGTCGAAAAATATTCTTGAGGGTAAACTGATTAAAGAAGTTTTTTTTTTCTTTTTTTTTAACTTCACGCCTGTAATCCCCGAAGAGGTAGGCAGAGGAATGCAGAACACACACTGCTCACCGCATAGGTTTTTACGTCCCACTATGGAATAGGTGGTGAGCCTATCGCCATGCATCGGGCACATATCCAGACTCCGAACAACTACTAGAATTTTAATTTTTAATTTAGATTTTCTAGAATTTTTTTTAGAACATGTTCTAGAAATTTTCTAAATCAGAAAATTTCTAAATTAGAAAAATTCTTTTCTAGTGTTCGACCCGAGAAACGAACCCAGGACCTCCCGATCGGCAGTCGCACTTGCAACCAACACGACCAACAAACATAATAATAATAATATAACATATCAACATAATAATATTATAACATATCAACATAATTATGATACAATAATATTTAAAAGTTTGTTCTATGACTTTAAACGTAACGTAACATCACGCCTGTAATCCTCGAAAAGATCGGTAGACAAGTGTAATACACTCCGACGTTTCACCAGTTACTTTTACGTCCCACTATAGAATAAAGGTTGTGAAACCTTTCGCCATAGACCAGACAAAATCTATATTCCAAACCACTTCCAGAAAACCATGAGAAATAAATTATAACTGTTTCTACATATTGCTAGTGACGTGCATAGCGCACTGAGAACGTAAAATACTGCTGTATGTTACATCAATTGGAACTTCTGACGACTCTGTAATCTGTGAGTACACAGGAGGTGTCGTGTTTGCGATCCTATTCAAAAATTTTGCACCTGCTTTCTTTGTCGCTCTGTTTACAAATCTGCACAGGGGTTCGAAGTTGCGATGCTGCTCAAAGTTTTAATTCAGTATATACATTTGCTGTTTTACAACTATATATAAAGGGGGTTTCAAAACATTTTCATAAAAGTATATTACACACCACATACTCGCACACCATATATAAGTGCATGTTGTTATGGTAGAATGTACATTTTTTTTATTATAACGATCTATGTGTACATTACATTCTTATATACATATCCAGGTCCTGTTCCCATTCTTGCAATAAAGTTATTATTTTTAATAGAAACCGATAAATACCAATATGTTTTAGAGGCAATGTTATAATATTAATGAAACATAAAACAAAACAACAGACAAAGATATATCTAATGTTGATCCAGAGGCTAGTGATTATGGCTGTTGAGTTGAGATAGTGGATTCAATTTCCGTATCTACTTAGCAATGAAACATCGGGCTATTTAAAACAATATTCCATTATAGCGAAACATTATAGTTACTGACATAGTAAAATATACTGCGCAATACATTATTTCACACAAAGAGGGCAAGTACAAAATCTGAAAGTCCTTTTGTTACAAGTATATAGTCATACCTACAGTAACATAAAATCTTTTATAATCTACAGTACATATGATTGATAAACGTATTTTATGTAGCTTAGGTAGACGAGTAAAAAGTCACGAGCGGGGTGTAGTGTTACGAAACATTTTCAATGTATTCGGAAAAGCGTAGCCGCCAAAAGTAATAAAATATAAAAGCCCATTCGTCGCCGGGAACCTTTGCGCCTATAGAGCGAACATTATTCAAATTAACTTGACAAATATCTATTCAGGCCGGCGCAATGGGACTCGACGGAAAGGGCATTGCCGTACTGACAACACAGTTGGACAAGCGATTGAAGGAGATTAAAATATTCGGTCATATTAATTTGAACAGGAAGAATATTCCCTCACAGTACGTATAGTGTACACTCAGAAACGAAAGATAAATAAAAAGTAAGGAAGAATTGGGAAGGACAGAAATGACTGAGGACATAGAAAACCAAATTATCAATGCGAATGTCAATTGGAAACATGCACTCTTTACTTCAAATTATTATATATTTAATGTTCAAATTATTATATTTAGTTATAGCAACGCATATAACAATTTTCTGAACTTTACTTAACTTCATGAAGTGTTTCTGTCCTAAACAGATTTACGAGCGAATTTACATAGGTATATGGATCGGACGTAGCTTAACATTAGCTCGCTGTAAGGGAAACACTAAAGTCTTGGAAGAAACATAAAGACCTTATTTACATTAGGCCTGAATTGAAATGCGACGTATTTAATTTTAGAGCTGGAAACAAAAATTTTGTGTACAAATTTTAATGCTTAGTACCAATTGCATAATCAATATTTTTTTAATAGTCAATGTGATACATTTTCCCATATCTGGAGTGTGTTAAACTTTTCTTACATATATGTATATTTGGAATGTGTTAAATTTTCTTACATATATGTATATTTGGAGTGTGTTAAACTTTTCTTACATATATGTATATTTGGAGTGTGTTAAACTTTTCTTACATATATTATTACATATTTCCTACACTAAATTTCATCACTATCCTTTTGTTGACTTTGGCGTAACGAGCGAACATAAAAAATGCAAGAATTCATTAACTAAAAAAAATGAAATGGTCATTTGAACTCATATGATCCTATACGTATAGCAAATGAGGTGCTTATCAAAATATATTAATTTTAATTAAAAAAAAAGTCCAGTTAAATTTCAATTAACTTCCAATTTCCATCTTTGTACAACCTACAACATACATAATGTCTCTGGGTGGCCTTCTAATAAACCTGAGTTCTTACTACGATCCATTACAAGCCAAAGGTCTTATCTAGTTACAGGCATTTAAATTGTCGTTCAAGTTTTTACTGCGTTACCAATCAAAGGTCTTAGATAGTAACACGCATTCAAATTGTCGCTATCAATAGCAAAACCTTTTTTATACAACGATAGCAACACGAGTCGACAGATATTACAAATGTTCTGTAACCGACCTCCGATAGGACCTTACTAGGAACTGGTGCTGCTAGTATCAAAGCCCGGAAACGTAATCGTAACCACAGAGCCATGACTGCTTCAACGTATAGGAAATCAACAAACATGTTATTACACATACTAAAAGTGAATAAAAAAGTATCGAAGTCACTACCGCTTACGATACACACGTCATGTACGTAAACGTCATGTATGTAGTGCTACGTATATGTAAAGATGGGCCAATGCTAGCAGTGTATTCAGCTAGAATGGAAAAACCAGAGTTTTTCGAACAGCGCCAGATTTGCGTATTAACGCCTACGCTGTACTCCACACTATGCTAGATTTTAGTGAGATTTATTGTCTGAAGCGAACTTTCTATCCGAACATGTTCGGGTAACGAGAAATTTCTAAATCACTTACTCTACATCATGCGAATAAATTGTTTTACTATAAGGGTATGTTACAGAAAATAAAAAGAGGATTCATGTGAAAGAGAGAGACGGAAATAGTAAAGGAGACTCACCTATCCTAACTAAATAAATAAATCTGCACTGGCTAATGGTAGAGTCTAAAACCTCCGAACCTGGCGTGTGTGTATAAAGTTCTGAATATGGAAGAGACTTGGCAAGTCTGTAAGGACAGAAATATTTAGCACTCAGTGTTCTCTGCTTTAACCGTAAAGGGCCTGACATCATGGTATCATTGTACTGAACTACGTAAACAAATAAAAATTATTAACAGTGTTTCCATCCTACTAGTAGCATAACAATGTTTAAATTAACAACATCCCTTACAAAATTATGTTTCATATTCCATGAAGCGGCGGAGGCGAGCAAAACAATTGACACCTGCTGGAAACTCGCGTTGCTGCTACAGCGAACAGCAATTTATGACTTTTGTTCTTCAGATAGTTTAAGGAAGCACCAGATTTATAGCTCCATAGATTGTTACTTTCAGTACTTGGTTCCGCCTTGGAGTGCTACTAACATGAAATTATGTTTAACAGCTGGACTTTATATAGTAATCATATTAGATACATAGGAAACCTTAATAATAATAATAGTATTGAGGTTATTTGTAAGAATACAAATATACAACTAGATCATATTCACTCGGACTACTCTTTTCATTAGAAAAAAACAATTTATAGAGACATGCGCTCCCAATGAACAGCCAACCCACTCTTAGCTACGCCTTACTTACTTACTGTGGCTTTATCCTTCTCATTCTAAGAGGAGACTCATGTTCGACCCGAGAATCGAACCCGGGGCCTTCTGATTTGACTGCCTCGCTGGTCGTGTTTGTAGCAAGTGCGAATTTTTATACATATTTAAAATAGTACGGGGAATACAATTATTATTAGCATGCGTTCAGGGGTGGGGAGCCAAAATGTTGTTAATTCCCCGATGTCGATGGCCACACACTGACTGAGGGTCCATAAGGGCTCTCCATTGATCCAGCTATCCAGACTAAATGCTGTGTGCATTACAATACTAAATGTTTCATGTGTATGTATATACATAGTTAAAATAATACCCTTAAAGGGTTATTCTTGGAGTTAAAAAGAGTAAACCTTATGCAACGTAACATTGTCTACTATTCAACTCTTACAGCCAAATAAACAATGAACAAAAATATATGGTCGTGTACATTTTAAATAAAATTATCCATTCTATGACAGGCACGTCTTAATAAGATCACATAATTGACATTAAAAACATCTTTCTTTGGCTTTTACATTATATTTATATTTATTATATTTATACACGGTTTATAAATGCATGCTGATTTCGGACATTCCTGATTCTACTGTCAGCCAGTACCCCGTTTGCTTAAGCTGGGTGACTCTTGGTTTCCCTCGACACCTGCGTCTATATACATTCGCGCAGTACATCAGTTGATATTCGCGCGCATAATGCACGCTGCAACGCAAATAATCGTTAACCAAGCGGGCACTTAAGTTAACGTGGCTTTATTGCCGTATCGTAAAAATGCAGTTTTTACGAGTGCGTCCCGCCGCCGATGGATGCTGCTTTTTTATTTCGACTTCGCGGCTGTCAAAGTACTTTTTTCACAAGTCACGCGATAGTGAGATTTTACTGTTGGCAGCGGCTGGGTTTGTACTGTATGTTCTCGAATTTCCCTGCTTATTAATAAAATAAAAACTTATACGTCGTTCGCCGCGGATGTACTGCGGTGTTACTTAGTATAAGAAGCAGGACTACAGGTAGGTCTAAAACTAGTCAAGCTGCTTGTAAATAGTAAAATGAGAATTGAACATTTCAAATTTCATCAATGCTCCAAAACTATTGTAGATCGTGATATTTTTTGTAACAAAACATATTTTGATAAAAGCATTTTAACACAGATGGAATGTTCGAAAAATATTATGTAGTAAATTCAAAAGTACTTAATAAGGCACCCGACAAGCAAGAAAGATATGCGTCCAGTTTATTCATTCTCAGCTAGTAATTTTACAGGTGAATACTAATTACACATTAACTTTTGGATACGGGTCTCTTCTCAGAATAAGAAGGCTTAAGGTCTTAATCAGTAACGCTTATTGTGTATGGCTCGGCAACTTCGCACGACGTTTTCTTTAGCCAATTTCTTGAAACATAAACAATGAATCAATCGAGTGCCCATCGAGAACTCATAGCACCGACCAAGCCATCGAGCCTCATATACGACCTAGCGGTTTACGAGCGGCGACAGTGATAAGAATTGATAATTTTATGGAAGCCGCCGCGACCGGCGCGTCACGTTCAATGTCGTTTGCGTCACTTTAAAATTTGTCTTGTTTATGATAAATTGAAGCTCTGACACTAACAGCGTCAGCTACGTAATCCTATTCCTCCATCAGAACTCCTACATGACTGTTGGTATCAATCAATATAATTGATAAAATCTAAACGTAAACGCTTTACCAAATGATCTGATTCAAATGATATTCCATGAAATAATATGATCAAGTCTAGTATACACATGGATCAGCGGTCATACTATATACTGCCCAGAGTGAGACTCAAATTGTTCGTGGTAAAACCGGCTGCCGTGGTGAAGCTGCCCGAGCGATCTACGCTTTTCCATACACATCCAAACCTTTTAAAGAGCTAATCTATACATCTGTTAAAGCTGAACTAATCTTTATAGGTGTAAAGATTATTTTCCTCCCACTTGTGTAAGAGCGACAATTTTCATATACCCTATTTATATATTCATTAAAAGTGTTCCCTCTATTCCCTCAGTGAAAGTGGAATTCAACATTTCTCTTGTGAAAATGTGTAGTGATGGTATAAGATAAATAAAAGTTCAGAATCATTCAACTTAAGCGTATTCTCACAACATTTCGCGTGCGCTCAAAAGAACAGCAAAGGCCTTAGGCTATAAACGTTTACATTGTTACCAAATTTTTCTGCGGTCCACCGAAAATCTTGCTTGTTACAGCGAAAGGCAAACGAATGCCGAAATTCATTCTCCTCTACAGAAGCAATTTATCTTTGAATGGATATCCTCAGGATATTCCAACGTAACTTCCATTCCAACTGCAGCGACGCTCGAGGCGATGGAAAGCGAGTGACTTTTCATTTCGCATATCAACAAACATGATACACTCGGACGATCTAATCGATATACGAAGGTACTATAAACTGTCTCACGATGAACGATTAAGAGATGAAGCGTCAGCGCTTTAGTTATTGTTTCGATAGATGTCATTATATTTCAATCCTGGTGGTGGAGTGGTAGCAAAATGTACAGCTGGTGGTGGGCTTGTTAATGGTAATCACCATTAAAAGCTAATTGTATGAATATTTTGTTTCGTTTTAACTCAGATTATAGAATTAACAATGTATTAAAAATATGTACATTTATGTATGTGTAGAATACAGCTATCTGGTTACCATAACATAGGCTTTGCGATCAGATAACATTTTATAACTTGTGGACAAAAATATTATCCCGATTATTAATCGACTTGCTAGTTAAATCGATATCGACATAATCAAACATTATAGCAGAACGACATTTTTCTCAATTGTAACAGCTGTTTGACTAACGAAATTATTTGCTGATATCAGCCGTCGATACCGATCAGGATACGTGCCTTTGTCTTACCTATACGATGTGTGCCCTCTTTGCAAGATACATTATTGCTGTAAGAGCGGAGTATGTATGGAAAATAAGTTTTTAAATTACTGCTGAATATGAAAAAATAAATCGAAATCCTAACATTTACAATACTTAGTGTTATTTTATAGAAGCAACAAAATGTATTTTTATGTGAATAAGGTAGACAATAATATTGTAACTAATTATCATTATTTACATTTAAAACAGTTGATAAGACCAAGCGGATAGGCCTACCACGGTCGCTAAGATTTGGCATCAACTATTCAACTATCATAATCATAAACAGCGTAGTCCAAGTAACATGTCAAAAAATAAATCGACTGGTCCATACATAACATTTTACTGTATTTTATCGAACGAAATTCAATAAAATACAGTAATACAATAAACTTTGTCGAGTAGGCTACTCGACAAAGGTACTTAAATTACTTTTTCGACCTACCCTCATTTTGCACTGCGAAGCTGTTTTCCTATATATACATCAATACGAAAAATTACTTGCATTGTTAGTTATCTAAAACATAAAATACAAGTCATTCATATTTGTAATTTAATTTCCATCACATAACCATAATAAACTAATAAAAATATTAATAGCAATAAAAGAGAATCAAAAGGACCAATGTTCATCTAAATGAAGGACTAATGAAACCTTTTTTTGCTATCCGCATTATTATAATGACTTTATTACTTTCAGAGCAGTTCATATCTAACAAAGATGAAAAGCTACTGTGCAGACATACGATTGGGATTAGTCCATATAGTTACTAAAGGATAGACAGAGATAATCTCTTTCAGGTTGATGCTTCCTAATTCAACAAACTCAAATCTTTTCATTTAAATAAAATAGTCTGCCATGAGTATCATCGAATTTTTTATCATTGTCATCATCACCATCACATATTTCAGTCTTCCATTAATAAGCACTGGTTTGGTCTATAAGAGGTTTGATATTGGTGTATAAGGTAAGAGGTAAAAGCGAATTGGCAAACTTCACAAACCTTACAGAATTTTACGAAAACTTTTAAAATTAATACATAATAAATCGACATCTAAAATAATTCCAGACATTACAATGCCATTGTCTGCACAGAAACCAAAACTCACCCAGCTAATCACCAGTCACCCGTATAGTTACTTCACAAATGTCACCGATCTATGTATGTGTATCAAAAGCCTAAACATAAATGAAACCACAAATCAGCGGAGTCAAGGGGCTTTAATTACTTTTCATTCCACGTCTGTTTGTGTGCCGGCAAATATTAGAGGCAGTATTTTTGATTCCCGCAACTGATTTAGGGGAACAGAACGCTCCCGGTCCTCCACTAATGGATTCTGTCCATATTTTTCTTTGCCAGTATTAATTTCGGCGGGCTTTGTGGACTTTCGGGAAATTTGTTGTTTTTATTTGCCATGTTTGTTTTACGCTGAGATACTCGTGTATTTGTTCGTTCTTCTGGAACATTCTTTGTCATGTACAGACAATATCCATCTACGCATAAGACTCTTTCTAAATTAAGCTAATCGATTTCTACTCAATTATTTTAGTTTGCTTTTAATGTTTTTTATAATTTGACTGAATTTAGGTGATAACGAAAATTACAAAATCGGTTGGTGTATTTCGTATATTCGTGTATTTATTTCGTAGTGCATTTTTAAGCCTAAACTCTATTGAATAATCCAGTTTTCTTCTTGAGAGGACGAGCGCCACCTACTCCTATTCAATGTTGGAGTCGGACAGACAAACTCAATTACTGGACGACTGGGCTCCCTTTTAAAGTTTAGAACTAGAAAGTTAAGGCCCTATTTTACTGTATTATAGAAGTAAAACAAGTTTCTCTATTTCTATGTAACATTTATAGTTAGGCTATAATAATAAGAGAATATTATTTTTCGAATAAAGAATCGATTTCATTTCATGTTTAGTGGATAATATTCAAAAAAAGAAAGTAATTATAATAAGATTACCCCAAATATAAATTAATTTACAAAAAAAGAAGTAATAAGATTTATATAACAAAATTTTATTAATTTAGATACTCAGATACAAACCGCCATGTAATAAAACCTACGTTACATATGTGTATTACTATAAATATTATAAATATCTATCTATTACTATAAATATCTAAATTTACTAGCCAGTCTATGTTTCATGGATTAAAGATTTTTATTAAATTGCTTCTGAAATCGCTTCTTTTTATTATTACCAGGATTGTTCAGATGCAAAAGTGTAGATAATATGAACGCTTGTGTTATCTACAGGTGCTGCCATCTCTTGTCCTAGCCGATAAGCGTTTTCAATATTATTGATTTCTTAATGTATTGTACGATGTCTTCTCCACTCAATCTCGTTTTATACAAATTTAAAAGCATGTTCCGTCTCACCTTATTCATTGTTTTGCATAATGATGGATATAAACGCAGTCTATTCATTCATTTTCGAATACTTTTTTCTCAATACTTTGACTATTGAAGATGCTACCATTGTCCCGATGAAAGATGTTCAGAACAATTTCCGAACGTTTATTGTTATGGACCTTTCTTCGAAAACGTTTTAGCGAATACAATACTTTTAAGCTATTAATAGTTCGGATGAAATATGTTTAGGTGAACTTTTTTATAAATTACGCTCCTGTGTAAAACTTCCCGTTCTTTGAACAATCTGTAAACCATTTGCTATAATTTTATTGTTCAGTTCCTTAAATATATTAAGTGATTGTTTCTGCTTTGGTTTTATTTATTGCGATATTTAACATTACGTTATGAAGGCCAAATTATCTTCAGTTTAGCGTTAAATCTATCCAATTTTTACTATATTCGTACCTAACCGACAACGCTTTTTAATTTCTTTTTATATGTGTTTTTTTTCTCGCTCCGCACCGGTCTCCGTTTTCACGTGAAGCTGCTTTGAAACTCCTTCCATCTACTTCACATTCGTTCAGAATAGGTACCTATTTAGTTTTCTTTTTTAATCTTTGACAGTTTCCTAATTGTCGTATTGTATAGAAGTAGTACAAACGTGAAAATTTTCATAAACATGTTTTTCTAGTTTTCAGATAATCTTAAGCCGCATTATTATTAGTCCTGATAATTATCCAGTACGTTGCCAAATATTGACCTATATTTAAGGTTGCTCTATTTCAACCATACACATAATCTACACATACTCGCCAGGATTCACACACAGCACCCTCACAGTGGGAGGCTGAATTCTTAGTTATTAAGCTATCAGCGCTTTTAGTCTTAAAATAGGTTATCAAACACATACGAGTAGATACCCATACCCTGAAATGATCAACTACTTATTAGGACCCTATCTCTAAATACACTCCAGTATTTTACGAAAATTTTAGTTAATGTCCATGTAAACAAATACGCGAGTACATAGATAAATATGTTGTACGTTTAATTACAATCATACAGACACTAAGCATGAATGCCACCGCTCGTTAGCCGAGGAAGCTGCAAGCAGTTTATCTCACAAGTTGCAGTTCGCAAGCTGCGGCCTGCGGTCCAGCGCCAATTATAGTTATCCCATCATTTGGAATTCAGTTACAATTAAGAGTAAATTCACTTTTGACGGAATCTAACTAACACATATATTATGCAAGAATAAGTTATAATAAATTCTTTGTACTATAATTTATTTTAAGTATACCAGAACATATTTAAAATATTATTAGTATAAGAAGAACATTAATACTATCAATTTTTAAAACTATTACACAAACCTTAGTCTAATGTTTAGCATAACATTTTATCAGGCAAGTGAGTAACAATTTTTAAATGATATCTGTAACTACAAAAAAATTTCCCTATTATCCCTCCTCATTCAAAGACAACATCGTGTCCGACGGCCTGATAAAAGATAAATGGTGATGATAATAATAATATTCTACTAGTTAAAAAAGTTAAATTGCAAATACTTGACGATATAATGTTTAATGTGTTTAATATTACAAAGCAACTCTTAAAATGAGACGTGATTGGACGAGAGACGCTTAAGAGTCGCAGTCACGTAGTCTGTCATGCACATTGTTAGCCGTGCATGATGGATCATGAGGCGGTTTGGCTACGTTCCATTTGAAATGTGCTTTCTGTTACAATAAAAATTTAACTCGCATATAAATCGGTTGAAAACTTTCTTATCCTAAGTGGAAGGATAGTTTAGTATCCTCATAAAAAAAATTAAAGATCTTACAAATCATCCTTTTTTCTTGTATCATTATTATTGTTTCAACACTTATTGTTCTTGTTTTTCACATGTGGCTCTTTTCAGAGTGCGAAGCGTTAAGGTTGGAACATACGCTGTCTAATCTACATATAGATCGCTGACTTCACATGTCTTACAGAGTATTGTAAAGAACTGTGAACAACATACTATAAAGAACTTACTACGTTTTCCTGCGCCGTTACAAACACGGATATTTTTTTGTTTTTTGTTACTTGTACACTCTAAAATGCGTGAAAAACTTCGATAATAATTATTTATTTTAAGATTTAAACAACTAATGTGGTCTACAATAAAAAAAGCGTTGTAAGTTTGTATATTAATCTTGTTCAAACGATTTTGCAACTAGTGAAAGTGGACTGTCCGCTATCGGAGTTTGCCAGTTGCTGGAATCCGCTGTGGAATCAAACCAGTCGACTACAAAATAAAATTAAGAGGTTAAATTGATATGATTTCTGTTTAATTATTCATTTTTATATTATTTATTAATTATTCATTTATATATCACACAGCAGGTTGTCGAGCCCCTGTAAGCTTTTATAAACTATTTGTCGGTTAGAAAATGTATTATAAAAGTGGCCAAACCTACTGATTTGTTTTCAAATGTTCGGAAAGTAACAGTAGAGTAACAGTCCTCTTCGCTAAAATGCTATAAAATTTTTCGAAAAAGTATATGCGTTTAATATCCGTAATAACATTATATCAAAAGTATTTAAAAGTTATTTTAGTATAAGATAATGTAATTCTCATTAATGTATAACTTATGTCATTACCAAATGATATATAACAATTTTTTTTTTATCTTTACGCCTGTAATCCCCGAAGAGGTAGGCAGAGGAATGCAGAACACTCCCACGTCTCACCGCA
>DWEJ01001244.1:0-13533 GCA_018245835.1 Mysoria sejanus stolli | reverse complement strand
TAAATTAGAAAATTTCTAAATCAGAAAAATTCATTTGTAGTGTTCGACCCGGGAATCGAACTCAGGACCTCCCGATCCGCAGTCGCACTTGCAACCACACGACCAACGAGGCAGTCAAAGGACAGGTGTTGCTTTCTTTTTGAAGCATAACACAATGTCATTTATCGAAAATAGAGTTATATTTATTAAATACAAATAAATTTTACATAACAAATAACTAATGAAACACTAACTAACCTAAAGCAGAGTAACCTGTCAACAATTAAATGTTCATGCTAACTACTCTTATGACGAACACTCCAATCGTCTTTTGCATTTTTAAATTAAAGTAAATTCACAAACATCACTGACTTTAAAGAAATTATTAAATAATGTTTGTAATTCAACTAAGTTACTCGATTGAAAACAATACGATAGGTTTTTTACCTTCGCCTGACTAGTGGCTCCCTCTCGAGGCCGAGCCGATACTCGACCGTGACGCTCGGCGCAGGGCTGGCGGACATCGCGTGCGCGCTGCGGCGCTCCGTGTCCGTGCGGCGCGTGGCGTTCCCCGGCGCCGACGCGGCCGCGGCCGGACGCGCCGCAGCCGAGCGCGCGGCGACGCTGTGGCGCGAGCTGCACGACCGGTGCGCGCGCTAGGACGTCTCGGCGTGTCCCCGGGCACTGACGTGGCAGAATATCTCCCTTTTCCTTCCACAATACTCTCATGAACTTAATTTAACAGTCTAACAGAAATTAACTATACGAGTGAAATACTATTTTATAGATAGAGTAAAAGAGTTGAAAACGTCTTGTATATTGCGCGTGGAGTATCTGTAATAAATTGAACCTTAATGTAAACGCATTGAAATTCTAATTACGAAAACAATCCTAAAAGTCAAGTTTAGTGGAGCTTTTTTCTGTTAAAGATTTTTCTTTTTATGTCAAAGAAGTATAACTTCTTAAGTGCGTACGTAAGTTCTCACATACTTACCTTCTTTTATTTTATTGTATATTCATGTAATGTCTTACGTCTTCTTATGAATAACATCTGATTTGGTTCATGCAGAGGCATAACAGTCTGTCAAAGGTTACAGTCAGAAAGTCATCGCGCCGAATCGAGGAAGGCAGGGTACGGTAGCGTTAATTTAGGAAGGCTTTATTTCTGGCAGTAGATTAAGGTAAGCCGATGATGATGTCGCAGGCTAGAGAGCAACGCGGGCGGCGGCGGCGTGACGGCGGGCGGCGCGGCGCGCGTGCGTGCGTTGGCGCTGGAGCGCGCGTGGGCGGGCGGCGAGGCGGCGGCGGCGCTGGCGGCGCAGGCCGCGGCCGCGCTGCCGCCCGCGCCGCTGCCGGCCGCGCTGGAGCGCGCCGCGGCGGCCGCGCACCAGCTGCTGCACCAGTACCTGCAGGTGCGACACTTGGCACAGTACACCTCATCTTTGTATTTAGATAGTTTTCGTACCATTAAAACATGTCTACATAAACTCCATCTTCGTAAAAATAATTTTCATATGAAAAATGCATTTTTCTAAACGATTTTCACCCATATATATACGGATAATCATAATATCTTGCGAAATGTGCATTTTATTGTCCTTAAATTTGCTGATTTTCGGAACTTTTAATCCTTAACGGAGTTTAAGTGCTCGAAAGCTTTCATGAGATTTAGTCGATTTTAAAATTACACATACCTAACATTTCAGACTCAGAAATTCCAAAAACAAAAAAAAATATGTTAAATCGATTGTAATTACGAGCAAAAATTTAAACAAGGTTTATTTGAACAACTTTTTAATTTTACGTTTCTTCCATCAAACAAACTTATCGTAATATTTTCAAAATGTAAACGTGTGCCCGCAGCGTTGCGGCGAGGTGTTCGCGGCCGTGGGCGGTGCGCCCGCCGCCGAGCTCGTGCCGCTGCAGTGCGTGCGCGACGCACTCGCGCCCGCCGCCGCCGCGCTGCAGGACCTGCTCGAGTACGTGTCCGCGCCCCGCCCCGCGCGCCCCGCCCCGCGCGCCCCGCCCCGCGCGCCCCGCGCCTCTAGCCCGCGCCTGCTTGCAGCGACGCGGTGGAGCGGCTGGCCGTGTCGGCGTGCGAGGGGCTGGACGGCGCGGACGCCGAGCGCGCCAGCCTGCCCGACGCCGACGTGCCCGACCTGCTGGCGCCCGTCTCGCACTCCGGGGTGAGCTGGCACACGCTCGCAGCGACGACCACTGCCACCGCCCCATACGGCGCGTTCAGCGTCTGTCGAACACAGACCGATAACAGCTTTCGATTTGCACGTCCACGTAATCCCGCTACGTAAAGTTGCCATCGCCGCCTTGTCCATATTAATATTCTCAGCTTATAGTTAATGAAACCTGTGAAAATTTACTAACAAAAGCATTTGATAACGTGGCTAAAATTTGTGTTCGACGCGACCCGGCGCGGCGCGCTCGCGTGAGAATAACAAACAATAATGGACTTGTAGGGCAAACAGTACTCTGTACTTTTTAGATGCTAGCGAGTGCCCTCATTAGTACTTATAGTATCTAAGAATCCTAGTGAGAGCACTGTCTAGACCGCGCTAGTGAGGTCTATCGATACTTATTATTGGAACGGATTCAACACCCTCGTATTTTCTAGCCAATGTTCAGCAGTGTATTGTGGTAGACGTTCAGGAGCTACAACGAAACAAGTGCAAGAAGACGTATATCAGTGGCAAAATGTTATCAACCTCCAAGGTCTTGGTCTAATCGAATCAAGATTTCGACGATAGCCATATAATGACACGATAAGATCGAGTCGCGTCGTGCTCTGCGCGCGACGGTCCGCCACTGCAATGTATACTGTCCTTACTCGCGCAATGATATCTTTCGCTTACCGAAATATGTCTTGCTATATCTTCACGTATTTCAACGACACGACAAAAATATGTTTATTATAGCTTCGTGTGTGACGACCTCAACCAACCCGAAGATATACATTGTAGCTAGGAAATGCAATCCGCAAGTTTGAGACCATCCGTCCCGCGGATCCGCAACGTTTACAGGATTGTATAACATTTGTGATCCCGCTAATTTCATGCGGGATCCCGCATTTGCGAGATTGCGGATCCGCGGGATCGCATTCTCTAATTATAGCATAACGACGGTCTGTGCAAGTTAGTTATAATATATTAGTAGGTATAGCATAATATGTTAGTGTATATTATATCTTGGTCTGTGATAAACTTTATTCTGTATTTGACTCGGTGTGACGCGGTCAATGCGGAGATTAATAAAATTATTCACGATAAGATAAGTCGATATAATCTCTTTACTGTTTTCGGTTATTTCGTTTCGTGTCGTTCACAAAAATAATCAGTTTTGCTTCCTTTGTGTCAGTTCGACATGTTATGATTGTTTAATGTGTTCTATGTCATTTGCACGCTTCACTAGAAATTGGACTACTTGAACTTGGTAAGAATAATGGTTATGTATTTACTATAATTCATAATTCTATTGACCGTATGGTTCTAGGTTAGAGTATCAAAAGTAATCTGATCGAGAATAATTTAAAGGATTTTTTAAGAGAGTCGATTTAAGTATTCAGAGCATATTTCAATGACAAGTTGTATTTAGGGCAGGGATGTTAAGGAGCTCCGTAACCGTAACCGAAACTATCGGATACCTGATGTAAAAATATATCCGCAACCGAATCCGATATATAAAAGTTTCGGATAAATTCAGATAGTGGCAAAGTCTAAATGAGACACGTTATAACCGAAACTATCGGATAATCTGAAATAATTTCATATCCTTATCCGAATCCGATATTATAGATTGTAATAGAGTTTGATCGATAGATGAAGAGAAAGCGATCCATATTTACGCAATTTGCATTCAGCCGGTGGAGCACGACACAAGTGGTTTGTAGGAATTAAGCATTTACACGCACGAAGCGCACTCCCCGCGCGCCTCCCGCGCGAGCGCCGTGCGTGCGGTGTGCGGGCGGCGCGCGGGGAGTGCGGGCAGTGACGCGGCGCGCGGCGCAGGCCACGCCGCTGGGCAGTCGGCGGCGCGAGCGCGGCGCGCGGCGCGTGCGGCCCAAGTCCGTGGCCGAGCAGCAGTGCGCCAGCAACGAGATGCTGTCGCTGCCGCCGCTGCACGCCGAGGCGACCGACGCGCTGGCTGAGCTGCCCGCGCACACGCTGCGCCATCTTGTCAAGGGTACGCTTTGAACCGGTTACTGTTCTCTTCGTTTTAATGGATATAATAATCGTGGGTTTTTTTAAAATGTTTCATTACATACCAAACTCGTGTCGCTTGACCCTCGCTCTATCTGCTCGCGAGCTGACCGCTCTCTGTCGCAGGTCGTCCCCGGAGAGTGAAGACGCGGGCGCCGTCTCGACCGGTCACAGACCAGTCGCAAGATATGGACGAAGGTAATTTGAATCGTCTCTATATTTACATTTGTCATTACAGATATATTTCATTTGTTCATTTCATGCATTATAATATAAAAATATTATAGTTAGTTACGTGTCAAGGTACAGAAGAGTCCGAAATCATGTCAAACATGTGAAATCTACAATAGAGTATTTGACTAACATTGAAAAATTGTTTTAAACTATTCTTTGTCACATTATAAACGCGCTATATTAATATTTATTGGCTATATGCCGTATTTTTAATTAAAACAATAGCTAAAGTTTAAATACCCAAAATTGTGCCATTAACACAGTTTTTGGAATAACGTCTATCATATGATGTGTGACGTCACAAGCAAGTAAATAGCAGTACAGGAATGTACCAAGATTTCGGGTGTTCTATTGTATAAAACGGTGTGTAGTGCCACAATGTACAAATCCGCCTATTGAAAGTTCCTCGATAATCTAGAAAGCTTACCTTCACTTCAACATGAGCCGCGACTTGAATATAGTCCATTAGTAGTTTGACGATCGTCACTTCCCCGCGCTCGCGTGCACAGGGCTGGACGAGTTCTGGCGCGCGTGCCGCACGCCGCCCGGCAGCGACGACGCGTCGCGCTCGCTGTCGGCGCGCACGCTGGCGTCGCGCTCGCTGCACTCGCTGTCGTCGCTGGCGTCCGCGTCCGCGTCGCCCGCGTCGCCCGAGCCGCGCCGCCACTCGCCCGCGCTGCGCCGCGACGACACCATGTGAGCCCACGCCATACCTTACATCCGTACTATATTCTATAAGAACTCCATCGGGTGACCCGGCTGCCCGTTTGCTAGGCTCAATATGAAAGTAATTGGAAACTGACCTGCGACCTATGACGTAAAACATTTGACGACTATATTATTTTCTGCTGTCGTTTTTTCCAGGTATAGTGTTACGTCCGGGGAAAGCACGCCCGTACTTTTAGAATGTGGTACGTTTTTTACGAGCTAGTATTGACGCAAAATTGTATATTAATATCGTTTAGACACTGTGTCCTGACTAAAAATCAATTTTTTTTTGCAACCAGAGGTGTCTCGCTGCAAGTCTTCCGACAACGTGGGCACCAGGGCCGCCACCACCACCCCGCCGCCCTCGCGCTCCTCCGACAACGTCAACACTATGGGTATGTACAGCGTCGTCATATTGCCACAGTGTGACGCTGCCGTGTGTCGTCCAGAACACGCCTATTTTATGTTTTTTGACGCTGCTTGTGTGCATTGTTTGAACATGTTGTGGCTTAACAGTCGTCTCTTTGATCTGTATTGGGTCTTCGTATAGAAATTTTCTAAAATGAACATTAAAGATAATATAATCAACTAAACCTTTATTCCATATGAGTCAGGTTGGCTCAGATTAGATGTAAATATTGCATGAATGATTAAAGAAAAAGATTTTCTGTAGTGAATATTTTGAAATTGAGGGTTACGTTACTTTTATACAATACCATAGGACGTTATAAAGTAATTAATTATTTGAGTGACATATAAACTCAGTGTTCATTACGTGACACATTTCACTCAGTTTACAACATCCTAAAGCAAATTGACAATCCAACATATTGTATAAATAAAGCTTAGCTAATGTCGAGTGTAGAAAGCAATGAAACGGGTGAGTAGTTCGGTGGCTCTTAACGGTTCGGTGCGCGCGGCGCGGGCGGTGTCGCAGGCGGCGCGGGCGCGGGGGGCGCGGCGCGGGGCGCGCGCGCGCGGCCCTGGTCGGTAGCGGGCGGCGCGGCCGACGGCGCGCCCGCCGTCTGCACCACAGGTACCGCGCTCGCCACTCGCGGTCTACCGTCGACAAGCGGCTACAGGTGGGCCATTACAAACGTGCGAACTGTGTCATAAATCATTTTTATCACATCTCTCGTTCACACTTATAGGCATATCGGAACTCCCGCTCACACCTCTAGTGTGGTGTGTAACAACAAATTGTCGATAGTCAATAGCAGGTAATCGAGGCAAGGTTAAGGAAATTATGCAAAATAATTTTTAGGATATATTTTTATAGCTGTTTTTATTAAATACAATATATACATGTTATACACGTTATTTATATTTACGAGGAATCCCCACTTTGCTACCTCCGAGCGGCATCCCTTTACCGATAACGAGTTGTGCGACATAGTCACATTCCTTTGACGACATGTTTTATGACTCAGTTCGCAAGTTTGTAATGGCCCGACTATAGCTATGCGACGTCCATAATAAGGAACTTCGTTCCAACTGAATATAGTGCATGCATGATAGTGTCTTATGCTCCGACACCCTCGTGTCGCTGTTTTAAATGAAACGTGATTTATTATTATCGTTTTACTTACAACTTGTCCATATATCTGTGCATTATAAAAATAGCAAGTGAGCCGTCTTGAAGTAAAACTTGTGATGCGTCTGCAGAGTAGCGTAACTCAGTTTTTTTTAAGTAATCTCCCTATAAACTTACATATAACTACATACAGGGTGTATACCTTCATATGACAAATAATTTAACGACAAGTCCTACTACCACCTTATTACATGTTGCAATAATTAAAAAACACATCAAATTTAAAAAAATTTTTTTCAAACAAACTTAATAATAAGTAATGGGGTAAAAAATAGAACATTTGTACACATCAGTACAGTCACGTTTGATAAGAGTGCATAATAATAATTTTTACACGCAAAGTGATCCTTATGTCCTATGAATAAGGTACAATATAGATTTACTTAATTTGACGAATATGCAGTTTTATTACGACTTGATTTATAAATTTTGTGCGATGTACTAATATTAGATGAAGGTGTAGATAATTAGAAAAATGGAAAAAAAATCCTGTGCCTAAAGTATTAAAGATATTTGATTGAAAATTTGTTTGGAGGCTTGCGTGATGGATACGTTCATGTGGTTAAATTATTTGTCGTACGAACAAATATACCTTGTATATTTTATAGTCATAGCATATTAGCAGGTCTGATTGATAATAAGGGTTGTTTGCCCAATCAAATCATTTGAATGTCATATATCTGTCGTACGTTGCTACTAGAGTACTCTTCGGTTTCAAATGGTGTAATAAAATTAACAATGATATTTAATTTTTTAACTATAAAATTAATCGTTGTTTAAATAAACTGCGCCGAATGTACACAGAAAAAAATTAAAGTTGGTTCAAGTAATATGCCTCAAAATATTTATAAATCTTGTTTCATGTTTAATAGTTTACGATTGAATTTTTTTGATAAACAACATTTGATAAACAACAACAACAATTTTCATTTGATACCCATATCGAAGAGATGGTGGGACAATATGTGCATCTGATCCCAAAGTAAGCGTCAATAGAGCTTGTGGCATGATAACCAGACGGCTGGTAATCTACACATATACATTTAAATATATACTTAAATAGATATTTTATTACACCCAGACACAGAACAAATACTTGTGCTCATCACACAAATATTTATTCTAGGTGGGAATCGAACCCAGGACCCGGGCGCAACAGTCTGGTACACTAGCCACTACACCCACGGATCCTGTCGATTCAGAGGCATTACGTCCCCAAGTACGCTAGTTCGCGGCTACAATACACACATAATGATCTTGCTCATGAAATATAATAATAATTGCAATACGTACCAACTCCAGCGCCCACGCCGACGCCAGCTAGGAATTAAAAAAAAATTCACCGTATTAATTAATAATTTTTAACTGTGCACATTTTATTTTAGCCGGTATTTACATAATAATTACATTCATACGGTTGCTCGAGCGAAATGACAATGTGTTAAGATTCGCACTACTTGTATAACAGGGAGTACGAATGTCTTAAAATTTACTTGTTCTTGGACTTTATTTCAAACTAAACAGAGTGATAAAAATTGAAAATCCTTTGTGCGTAGAACACTTTAAAGGTTAATGAGATCATAAAAGAGATAATGATTAAATACAATATTGGCTAAAAGCGATACTTTAACCGTATAACGTTACAAGAAAACTTAGCTAACATAGTGGACGAACTTTCTAAAGATTTATATTAAGTTTTCATATCTAAACCTTTTATTAGAAATATATTTTATATTTACCCGCAATACCAGCTCCAATGCCTGGAAACAAAAGAAAAATGAAATAATGATTATATGGAAAGAAAAACATAAAAAGTGCATATTGAATAATGAACAATTACAATGTTGAGGAAACAGCAACATGCAAACAAGAATTTATTAATATACACCGAAAACAAATGCAGACTCCGAACAACTACTAGAAATACAATAGTGTCCGATCCGTGATTCGAACCCGGGACGTCGTGATAAGCAGCCGCGCTTGCAACCATTCCATCAACTAGGCAGTGAATATTTAGTATACTCATATAGATATTATAAAAGGCCATTGATCAAATATTGTGGAATGGCCCAAACCAGACCGGAATTTATTCCGGGTCCTCTTACATGCTGCCACGGACTAATCTACTTTATAATAAAAATTTTTTGCTCTTACCCGAAGTGACTCCATCGCCACCAGATTTACCTGTTTAATTTAATTAAAATTATCAATTACAAAATGTAACATGTCGCCTGTAATCCTTGAAGAGGTAGGCAGAGGAATGTAGAACACTCCCACGTTTCACCAGTTGCGTTTACGTCACATTATGGAATAGATGGTGAGCCTATTGCCATACATCGGGCACATGTCCCATACTAAGAATCTAAATTAGAAAATTTTACCGACCGACCCGGTATTTGAACCCTGGACCTCCAGATCGGCAATCGCACTTGCGACTCGACCAACGAGGCAGTCTTAATTAAAGATTTATTATCAGAAACATACTTTATCATATTTCATACTTACTTCATATCTGTAACTAAATACATCGCTATCGAAGATGTAGGCTTAATTAGGAATTTCAAATGTATTTTTTATAGTCATAGCATATTGGCAGCTAGATCCGAGTGATATTAAGGGTTGGTTGCCAAGTCAAATCCTTTGAATGTCAGATATCTGCGTACGTTGCTAATACAGTAGTAATACTCTTCGTTTTCGAATATTATGATAAAATGAATAATGATAACGAATATTTTAACTATAAATTCAAACCTTGTAAAAATCAATTTACGTATTTACTAGGTTACGATTTTTTTTTGATTAATAACGTCTTAGAAGCCCTATATTCAGGAAGAGTAAATTATGTACATCATTATTATTTTTATTTACAACGAAACTTCTTAACTTACACTTATTTTTAGCTATTTTTTTAAATAAAACAGTTTCTTTTTAAAAAAACATTTTAATTTCAAATTGCTAGTTTACATTCTGTAAACCCGTACGTTTTTATATTGTGGGGACTGTAAAAAATGTATGTAATCCGCCATATTGTAACAGCGGCCATCTTGGATTTACTATAATACTGAATATTATAAATAGTATTATTCTCAGAACTATAAGTGTGTTCCGAATATTAATTGAATCAGTAACAGGACGGGTATGAAATTTCAACTACTAGATTCGACCCAAATAAATAAAAAACAATATTAAACAGGATACACATACAGGGTAAGAAAACAGTTTAAAAAAATATTCCAATACTCCAGGAGTTACTATGAAAAACAGTGCTTAATATCAGGTTATATAATGCTTAATATCAGGTGACTTTAATGCTTATCCTTCTTATTCCTGACGGTAATTTTGTATTTATTTACAATACAATATTGCAATTTTCAATAACCTCCGCATCGTGTAACATTTGTTCTATCATGATCAGCCAATCTGAGTCCACGTAAACTTTACAAAGTACTGAAACTTTATGTTCTATATCGATATCGACCCTTCTATCGTTCCACTGTTGGAACATGGGTCTCCTCTCAGAGTAAGAGGGTTAAGGCCATAGTTTGCCACGCTGGCCAAGTGCGGTTGGCAAATTTCACACGACTTGAGAACGATTTTTTTTTAGAATTCCAAGGTATGCAGGTTTCCTCACGATGTTTTCCTTCACCGTTATAGCAAGTGATATTTAAACTTAAAACGCACATTTTTAAGAAGTGCGCGCTAGGATTTGAACCCGGTCTCCCGGTGCAAGAGGTCGAATTTCAAACCACTAGGCTATCACTGCTACTATCTCAAACGTAACTTCACGCCTGTTATCCTCGAAGAGGTAGGCAGAGGAATGCAGAACACTCCCACGTTTTACCGGTTACATTTACGTCCCACTATGGAGTAATACATAATTACTGAATAAATATAACGAATGTACCGAATCTCAAAATAACTACATATATATAAAGAACATACAAATGCACATGGTACCTACATATGTCATGTTAAAAATAACCACGCCTCGTGTTCGTACCACAGAGGCTTCTAAAGTCCGTGGAAATGTACTGTGTTTATAACATATAATTATATTATCGCCGAGGCGTGGCTTGTAGCGCGCAACAAAAGGTTACAATTACAATACACATTATATGTAATGTACTTAGACACGATTTCCAATAATAGTTCCAGCGTTGATATTCAGTGTTTTATTAAACAGACTAAGAATCGATATCACGACACTAGCCATTTGAAGCAGAGCTTAGCAGCACTAGTGGGTATTGTCTACGTGAGACCATAACAAAGGTATGTAAGAATGTTCAATATACTGTTACTACTACTTATAACACAACGCTTAGTCCCTTACGGAGTAAACAGAGAGCACTTCATACTAAATATCTCTATTCTAACAGACCAGACGTGATTCTATGACATGTTTATTGGTTTGCATTCCTAAAAAATATACGTTGAAAACTTAAAAGCGTAACAAATGCATCAACATAGTTTATATATGTTTATGATTTAACCTAGACCGGACTATGTATAGTTAAGATAGATATCTACACAATTTTGAATGTCCACCTGTACAGCCGGCGCAAGTACAGGGTGCTGAAGTGTGCTTCAGGTGCTCTAAAGTCGAAGGGAAAGTTTCATCGCTCAGCAAAGGGACGTGAATAAGGTGTAATAGGCGAAATATCAGGAGTGAGTGGTACGAAAATTTGTTCAGTATCAGTGGCATGATAATTTTTCATACGTATGTAAGGCGCACGTAACCCCAGCCCGCCTACGCAACGAATATTATCACAGATAACGAGTTTCGTATGTAATATTTCAGTTCGCATACAACCCGTTTACCCAACGATGCGCTATAAATTATTTCGGTATCTAGACTCGTGATAAGTATCAAAGTAAACTGGAGTGCCAACCTTATTCTCTCGTTTTTAAATTACACTACATATTTTTATATGAAATCATTTCCTTTACTTACTTTATTTAATCTTTATTATACCTGTAATATAAAGAACCGAAATGCCCACTAATTCTACAATCGCAATAAAGATAAATAATACCTACAACATACAAAGATCTTCATATTTTTTTTAAAATATGAATTTATTACTATTAACAACTGACTAATATAAAGAAATGGTTATCAATATTGGTTAGTTTATGGAAATTAATAATATTTCTTCAAATATAGTAAAATTTTCAGCACGCATATTTAATTATACGAGAAAATAATCAAAACGATATAAAAAAAAATCTTAACTTATTACTTGTGTTCTTAGACATTCCGCAGTGAACGCTTTAGGACTTTCTCGTTTTTTAATTTTATTGAACCCGATCGAGTCCTGAGACGGTTCGTTTCATTTGTGCGCGAATGATATTAAGTTTTATTGTGGTTCGTTAGAATACACTTTGAATTAACATTTGATTGCGCGCGGCGACCCACATTCCCAGTGGAAATCACCTAAGCACCGAAATGTCTGTGACAAAATTTCGCAATCTCCCTTAATAATGCCGACACTGCACATTTCATTCATACACTAGCAGCAGTTACGTTAAATTATTAATTCGTGCCCAGAATCCGTTGAATTGTTTCTGTAATAAATTGTTACTCATTTGTCTGTAATGAAGTAATCCTCGACGTTATATATACCTATATATTATATCTTATAGCTTTGTTACGGATATGAAACTTAAATTTAAGGAGTTTAAACACCACAAATAGACCTTTTTTATAAAAAATCAACCACATCATGACTCAATGGTTTATTTCTTTTAACAACAGCACGCATAAATATACGTGCAAACCATACTTAAGTCATAGTCATGATCGTCATGAAATGTGCAATGCATATTATCGTCACAGCTGAATAAATATATAAATATTTAAAATGGCTACTACGTAAATATTACGCTTATCTGTTGCTCGGGCGCACGTCCATAACAATACCTCAATATTTGAAAGACATGCAGAAATACATATAGTTAAATATCTTTTACGACTGCATCGACAGTAACATTTATTTTGGGATCTTTAACAACAATATAACATTTATTTATATGCATTCTACTCCGTTCAAATCTTTCTATAAATGCATATAGATAGATATAGATATATAGATAGAGACTGATTGAGATGTGAGTGATTGAGATGATTGTGATACCTGGCAAGTAAAATATTGTTGTTAAATATTTACTGTTATTATGTGTCGTCACGCTAGGTCACTTATAGGGTGGACAGAGAGCTTAGTGTGTAATATATCTTTACAGATCAGATATTGGTTCTTATTAAATACTCAAAACTCATACACTATATATACATTAATAATCAATGTTAATGTATAATCGTGTACATCGTACAAACGACCACACTGAAAGTTGTTGATGTATTGATGTTCTTTCTTACATGGAGAAAGTTTCAATGTTATCCACTTTACCCCAACATACCACTAGATGGCGCAGTAGCGCTTGAACTTCTATGAATCGCTGGTACCGGTGACAATTAAACTGCTACAATATAATTTGTGTGAAGCATATCTTCGAGTATATTTTTATTAATTGCCGTATTAGATAATGTAAGTTAGAAAAATTCGATAATACTTGGCCTGAAAATCGAAGTTAGAACCTGCAGTCACGTTTGCAACCACTCGAACAACGAGGCATATACGATAATAATAATAAAAAAGTAACTTCACGCCTGTAATCCCCGAAGAGGTAGGCAGAGGAATAGAGATCACTCCCACGTTTCACCGGTTAAGTTTACGTCTAACTATGTGATAGGTGGTGAGCCTATTGCCATGCACCGGGCACATATCCAGACTCCGAACCACTACTAGA